>NMRA01000691.1:94107-142060 GCA_002633005.1 Phoronis australis
ACCAGTAACTAATGACCGATAGTTCATCCAAGCCACCATATCTGGTAAACTACGGTAAGTTTTTTAAAACTTACCGTAGTGTTCCACAGGCTTAAAAGCCTGTGGAACACTTCTAAATTCTTAGTTGCGTTTGGAAAGTAAGAATATTCCGTCAAATTAAAGTTAAAGCACTAAAGCTATAGAAACGGAGAAACACCTATATGTAGCTCGTTGTCTAGAATCAAGAACCTTAAAGTATTTTTATAGAAACCAACACTCACCTCATTCAATTGAGCAAGAGTTTGCTTACTCAAAGATTCCGTGCCGATGTTTAACGGTTCTATGACTACCGGGATGCCTTTACATCGCCCAATATTTAAGGATTTCATAGCGGTGGTCTCCCACAAAATTCGAAGCGATCGCCGCGACACGCGCTCTTGAGGTAGGCTCAAACTACTTGTCTACAAAATAAATTTGAAAGTCTGCCAGCGGGCGACACTATATTCACTTGCAGGTGCTGATGGATAAACATGTCAATTGTAAATATAAATAGAGACCATTTGTTGGCTTTGATTTTCACGTAAGTGCCTGAATACAGGCATTTATACAGGGTTGCGTTCCGTGGTGCAGCACATTTCTTGGTGAGATCACAAAAAGTCAGGCTGGAGAACGATAGGCGTTTCTCCGATGGGGTACCTTAGGCGAATTTGCCCAAATGATGGCGCTGTGACTAATGCCACATTAAGTCGATTTTGTTCTGAGTTGATCGAATGAGTGAATAAAGGTGGCAATGATTCTATCACCATAATAGCGAGTTGATGGAGGTAACCAGGCCCGTAGCCAGGGGTTTCGATGGTTCGATCGAACCCCCCCCCCCCCCCCCCNNNNCCCCCCCTCCGCGGAAAAGGTCCAGACCCAATAGCCTATCCGTTGAAGATAGGATACAGATGGACAATAACAAAATTGTTGCAGCTACTGGTACTACTAACTCCAAGGATTACTTAGTTAGTAATAATTTTGAATTTGCTTCTAATTCAAAGCGCTTCCCGTAATCATCGGGCCGCACCCGGCCAACTTCGCCCGAGTTGTATTTGCTTAGATGACCGGATCGGGCATACGATTGGAGGAGACTTTATGTTACTCATCGGCATTGAACACACGTGGTGGTTATACCGTAGGCAAGGGAGTCTAGAAGTAAATGTCTATGCCTAGCTAAGCTATATAGCACGGAGAGATGTCCCAAAAAGTCACAGTGCGATGTGAACGCCTTAAAATCTACCAAGAAACAAAACAGCAGAAAGTAAGTTTGTTATCTGATATTGCTTACTAGAATAGCACGGTAAAGCACGGTAAATAGCGAAGAGGTCGAAACCTAGCTCGCAAGTAATAGCAAAATGGCCACCATTCAAGCGGGAAATGTAGTAGTTTGAAACATTGCCTGCTCACCAGACTACTCCGAGACTCAAAGGCGTTTGTAACGACTATGTCGCTCTGGTTCACCATCCACGTCATTCTGCCAACTGTCACCTCAGCCTTTCTATGTCTGCATAACAAAATATTAACAGAATATTGACTGGCTATTCAAGAAAACGGAATTATTGAACCTTCTTGTTTTGAAGTTGCGTTGATAAACAAGATGCGCGTTATATGGACACATGAGCAAAGTGTTTCAGTGTCGAGTAAGGCGATAAAGTACGTTAACGATAAGTTTGCGTTTATAGTCAGTTTTGATATACACTAACAAGCGTTCGTCATTTAGTACAGCAGCTAAATCTAGTGAAAAAGCAATATTACGCGAGACTTTGCAAGATATCGTCATTGTTGCACAGGTAATGTACATTTGTACTATTGCAATTTGAATAGTGATGCTAGACATTGTCATAATTATATGAATTCTGAAAGCACAATGTCCTGTTCTTCCCTTGCCAATCAGTACAGGAGGGTCTGACATGTATGTCAGTCATGCAGAGCAGGAACAGCCTATTGCACAGCACGATTGGAATTTCTTTACTGACTGAATCACCAAATGAAATTTTAATCAAGATTAACTTGTAAGTGGGAAAAGTTGAGTACAATTTCTGAAAGTAAGCTAAACATGTAAGACGATACAATACTGTACCTCATAAAGGACGTAAGAACCACACTAAAGACTATGAACATTAGAAAGGATGTTATCCCCGTAAACAATGCTATCGTAACGTTATTTGGCTCCGGCTCTGGAACAAAGAAATTGAATGGTTGTAAAACGCATGTTTAGATTACAAATTAGCAATTGCAAAAATTGTTTCCAAGAAGGGTGTGTGTTTTGTCGTTTCAAATAGCAAAAGTCTTGAGGCTTCAGAAAAGCATTTTCCTTCCTAAAGAACCAATGACCTTCAGAAAAAATTCTGCCGTTCAAGAAACTAAATAATTCGTCCACAACAGGTTTATAACATGAAATGTAGTCCCAGGAGTCCAAGCTCCCAGCGCGATCACTTTTGCATTGTTGCGATGAGCAAAAACTAATACAAGGTTCACATGCCTTCCGATTTGAATTTAAGTTTCTTTAGGACGCTTAGTAATCCGTCTTCTCAAAATATACGAACGTCGAACGCACGAAAAACGTCTGATATGGCTTCCTATCTTCCGAACTTCAATCTGAAGTCATCCTACATTACCTTCCAGTAACGTGGATTGTATTGGCTCTCAATCGCCCATAATGATACCACGTGACTAGCCATAATATTAGCTTGTCAAGCTACAGTAACTACTTGTAAGAGGGCATGCAAGACGTCATCCTGAACGCTGGTCTGCATTCTAATCAGACGTAACATCTACCTTCTTATAAAAGTCTTTAACGCGCTACATGGTGCCTCCTTGGACATGATTCTTGGTCCACGATTTTACATGTGATGTTAGCGAAATTACATTTTAAAGAAACAAACTTACAACCTATGTCAAGCAAGGATTCCTTAGGTAGGTTCCCATCATTTAGTGACCATGGTTTTCTTATTCTTTCTAGCTTAAATGAAAAGTGAAGGCGTGTTTACACAATTGATTATGCTAGTCAACTGAAATGTTCTTTAGGTTTTTTATCTAAAAACCTGCGTTTTATTAAATAAAATAACACAATTTGAAAACGTGTTTCGGAATCGGACACAATTTCTGTTGGTTGTGCATGTCGCCAATTCACTGACCACTGTTGGTGAAATTGTTTTTTGTGTCTTAGATGATTGTGGGCTTCTCTGACCAACTTAAATTCTGCCAGATACAAATATTACCGTCTTCAATGGATGAATATTAATTTTCATTCCCGGACGATAAGTTCCTTCTTGTAAGCCCCAAACCAAGAAGCTAGGAATTCGGTCTCCGTCACTGTCCATTGTAACGTCGCCTGTCACACCTACAACAAAGTAGTTACATTGTAAATAACAGAAAAGGTTCAATGACCGCAGCAAAACATCTAATGACGTACCACACAAAAGTTTTGCTTGAGCTAAGGAAGTTTAATTAAACAGGAACGTGTACATCATTCAGACTCACCTTGGAAGGACAGCTTGCTTAAAAATCTCCTGAGAAGAGTCCCATTGGTAATAAGCGTAGGTGTCGAATTCAGATAGTGGAAATATAACAACGCAGTGTCGTGGAGTAAAGGCGCTGTTACCGTCATCTGAAAACACCAGCAAGTTTCATCACAACTAGATTACAGCTAAAAACTCAAATGAAAACTCTAGCTAGGGACATTTAGTGTTCAGGCTACAACTTCTAGCTTTTATGCCGGGGTCATCAAGTGGAAACTAGCAATCTACGGTCATTTTCGAAAACCACAGCACAAAACAAGTTTCATACCATGAGTTTGTACAAAAGTAGAAAGGAAAGTGTGAAAGTAACTTCCCAGGGAGAAGCACAATTTCCGGCTAAAACTCTTCCTTCTTACCAGGGTGTTCTATCGAGACAAGAACCCCGGAGTAAAACAGATATCCCGCAGTCGAAAACAATTTTTTTCAATTTTTCCAAGACCGTTTTCAGTAGCCTCAAACTTTGAGTTAAAGCATCTTCAAGTACTTCTCAGATGTTTTACGCATTTGTTTGTTGAAAATCGTTAAAGAAAAAACGTAACTTATAATGACGTCGTTGTTTTATTTTAATCTGGAAACTCGTGCAACCTGCCTGTGGGCGACTTTCAACATAATGTACAGGGTATACTCTCAACACGTTGATTTGTCGGTAAATACATGAATTTAGTTGATTTCACATTATTGAATAGTGTCTCCAAAATATGTTCAACTTTCGAATGTCATTGTTAATTAATTTTGTTTTGACTTCGTCGAAGAAGAGCATTTGATTGAAGAATTGAGGGAAATGAAACTGGCCAATAGGTGACGCAATATTTCATGGCACCGAAAGCCCACGCAAAAGATCGCACCATAACTTTAGCAGCAGATTAACGTAGATCGCAAGCCGTCATAAGTAGTCTAAAATTCTAATTATAGTAAAACAACACATCGCAAATTACTAACCATTGAAAGTAGACAGATTTGTTTTTCATTAAACAATGTTTGACAGAAAGTGCGGGAGTTGTGTTTTGGTTACCCGTATGTCCTGTCCGATCCCCAGGATTCTTGTTTTAAAGTTCAGGGTTCGCGTTGTTTTGAGCTGGTTAGCCTTTTTGAAGGCACAGAAGTCTGTTTTCTACTCCGGGAAATCTGTTTTACGCCAGAGTTCCTGTTTCGGTGGAACACCATGGGCGGTCCTCCCCACACCCGCCAATCAACTCATTCAAAGCTTTAGACACGCTTGCAGACTTAAACAAATTTTTAAGGAAAACCAGTTTCTACATTTTAAGGCTGAGCAAGCTGGATGAGTTATATTTTGTTTGAAAAATGTGATTGCTTGTATCATCTTATACCTGGTACAAACCCTGTTCTAGTTAAATAACAGATGTTTTAATACATTGTATGTCATTGGACAAGAACAAACTTTGTCAAGTTCATCCGCAGTTTCCACACCAAAGACATCTTGTCGGATGCGTTAAAAACATAGCAGATGTTCGCAGAGTGGAGCTGGGATTTCATAAAATAATAGGAACATCAACCATATGTCGAGAAATTATCGGAAATCGTAACAAAATGTTTCCTAATGTGTTGCTGTAAGTTCTGAGAGAAACTTTACTTGCAGTCTTTCGTCACGAAATCTTTTCAAGAACACCCCACGCATGCTGTTCGTCGTTACTTCGCCGAAGTTTGGCTTTATCTGTAAAAAGGGACTTTACTGTTCAGTGTCGCGGTATATGTGTCAGTTTGTCAACTTAAACAATATACAAACGCGCAATCTCTAACCAAAAGCGCACTACATAGTGCTTGTTCTCGACATTGAATATATCATAATTTGGATTGTTACATCTTTTCCCCTCGGTTTTACCGCGCTACGTTTGAATAGCTATTTCCCAGCTATAAGGCTCGTGTTTGGATGGTAGTGTTATTGAAAAGGGTTNCTATGGTGACGCTAAATACAAAGGGCATTCATGGCGGGCAGTTTGTGTTGAACGTGACTGGCAGCGATGAGAATGTACCCAGTGTTTATTTGCATTGCTGTTTTGTATAGTGTTGGCCACCGTTGTAACCTTGAAAACAATGAAACCCCCGACCACCGTTTTTGTGATTTTGGAAACAAGAGCAACCGAAATTAAATCAATCATTTGCTAGAATGTCACCGTTATCTTACCTTTCGTTTTGGGTTTACGTCTTTGAAAAAACTGAAATACGAGTTCTTCCGAGAAATTTCTTTCAGAATTGTAAATTTCGACGCTCTCCAGCGTCAACGTCTCTGATTCGTTGCGAACAACTTCCAAACCACGAATAATGTCCTTGCACCGACGACGAGAAGTGTAGTCTGAACCTGAAAATATTTGTAGTGAACAATCACGTCTGGCGAAATGAAATTCTGCAAGTATGCTGTTCAGACGGCCAAATTCCAACCCAAGTTGATACCTGACAAAGCATGTCCCTACCAACCCCTCCTATAATTCACATAAGAAAGTTTGTTATCAGGAAGGAGAATCTGGTTGATCATAAAGCAAATCCGCGTCATATCCTAGATCTGTGCTAAAGCATTATTAGTGGGAGAATGTGATCTACTTAGCTACGGATTTCTGCAACCTCTCTTAGGACGAGCCTGATGACTATTTAACAAAAGACGGTTCCCATGAGCTGCTCTGTATGGCTTGCACATGTCCGGTGCATTTCAAAAATCAGATCGCCTGCAATGCTTTTAGTCATCACTGATAAGAACATTATCGAGCTGCTTTGTCTCGGCCAATATTATTGTGATGTGTGAAAAGACCACACAGTAGCCCGCTTAAATACACCAATAGGGTGTCGTTTAGTTGCAAAGCTCACCATCGCACGTCTTCACTTCAGATATGCCCGGTACCATGAAAACACTGCGAGATACAAACATAAGACGTTTCTGTTCACAATTTACGTGTTAAGTATCACGGTTTCTGCGAATGCTACTGTAACAATAAAAAGGCATCACTCAAAACAGTTTTTTTTTTCTGAAATAAATCCGCACTTACTTTCATCTCGAACTAGGATGGCTATCGACGTGTAGTTCAACAGGGTCATAAACCCAGTGACTGCTCGGGCCATTGCTTTGTATGGGCAACCCGTGAAAAACAAAGTGGAAAATCGTTCTTTATCCGAAAGGTCAAAACTTCCTGGAGCCCACGTCAGGTGAGGTAAATTCCAAGATGCGGCATATAACGCTGCTGTGTAACAGGCTGCAACAAGCGGATCAGTGTATGGGCGCTCTTTCTTGAAGGAAACATCAGAAATCACTTGCATAACATTTGAAAACATTGAACATTCTCTGTCTTGTGTTACCAACGAACGTTGAACACAGTTCACTTCGTCTTGGTTGTTCACAGGAATAATTTGCAAATTCGGACCATAAGACGGCTAGTTACGATCGGAAGTGCTTCAAGTTCTCAAAGACCTTTGTCACAGTTATAAGAATTGCTGATCATGTTCAAGATATGACAAGCAGTCGCGAACTACCTCTAATTGTTTCAGAAACGAAAGTTTGGTTGTCACCTGTTTTTTCTCTCCAGTAGTCTACGAAATTAGTTTGGTCTATGTTTGAAGATAAGCGTAAAACACATAGAATAGTTAGAACTAGATTTGGCTGCTCGACAGTCCATGCGCAATATCATGTGTAATTGATGAAGAATATGTATATTAGCAAACAACTGTTTTACCATTAGTAAACAAAAGCATTTTTAAGGCTATACACGGCCTTATCGACGAGTCTGTGAAACTATTGATTTTAGCTGAATAAAAGCATAATGCTGAAAGTGGAGAGCTTGGAAAATAAGATGTTTGACAATACCACATACTTTTGTCAAAAAGTTTTATTGTTATCGTGATGCAAATACAATAAAGCCAAACAGTATAAACATTCACGCACACAGTCACGCTCACATTCATACACAGGGGGGCCATTGGTTGTATGTAGTGTAAATTAAAATAAAGGTGCTAGAGGGGCCCATCGTTCCTCGAAGTCGAGATACCTGCACTGGTTATAGTACATAACCTTTTCTACTTNTGAGACTGTCAATTTCCTGTTGTGCATTGTCCACTTTAGTGTTCAACCCAGTCATTTGCGTTTGAATGGTGTCAATCTTCTCTAGGACACCGTCAATTTTCGCACTCAAACTAGCCTCAACTCGCAAGATTATTTCCTTAATTTCTTCAGACATCTCGTCAGTAGTACTCACAGAGTCCTTTCTAAGCGTGTACGGATATGGTTTTGGCGGCATAACATTCAAAACGGCTCTGCTTTTGCGGAGAGATTTTTAGCCGTCCATGCCGGTTTGACCGATACCACATACTTTTACTGTGTCATTTGAAGGAAAGTTAGTTGATAGAAAAACAACAGTATCAATTGCATGGCCAAATTCTATTTTATATGAATGTTCAATATAAAATCTCAAAAACACTTCTAGATTATCATTTCAGATTTATGAAACTTTAGATTATTCATGCGACTCATAGAAGTCCTTTTTGATAGCTCCTCATGTCAAAGTGCTACAGTTTAAAGGCATATAACGAACAGTTGATAACCCATGCAAAATGAATGTTTCGCACGAATCCCACTAGCCATTTCTGGGATATGATGTTCTGACGTTAGCCAAATTTGGATACTTTTCTACGATCCCAATTAACCTTAAGAAAATACCGTTCTCATAACAACGCTTACGTCTTACCAACTTCCAGAGGTGACCCCATTAAGACATGCGCATTTCTGCTCTTCAATCTTACGGCTCCACCAGCACCACCAGCAAGTGATGCCTGGTCATCGGCGTACTCCCACCTGGAAAATAATGTATGGATGCTATTGCATATCTACGATTATCATTCTCAGTTCAGTTCACCAAACTAACTTCTCAGAGGACCCTTCATAACCAATCAGACCACCACAGCAATTTGCCGCAAGGAACATGGTCTTGGAATGTCTGTATTTGACGAATTTTCCAGTGCAGTAAGCCTTTCTGTACTTCGCTGTTAATGGGGTGTTAGCTTAGTCTAGAAAAACATTAAATGCAAAGCAGATAACAAAATAGCCAATTTCTTCCATTCCTTATTTATATGTGCATAATTTTAATGAAATAAATGATTAAATGATGATATTTTACTACCTGAAAAGTCTGATAAGGAGTTAGAAAAATCCCACCAGAAAAAGTGCAACTTTGGCTCCGCAAATTAAAAATAAGAAATAATGCCGCCACAGCACCGTCTTGCATCTGAGCTACTCGCAAATACAGTTTTTGGATAGCAAATGAGACATGTAGCGTGCAAACAAAGAAACAAAATCTTGCGGCAAATCAAGTGATAAAAATGTATCCCTGAAAGTAGGACCATGGACATGTATTCAGAAACTTTTACGAAGTCAGGCTCATGGACAGTTAAGTTAAGGGCGTGGATGTTGAAATTCCAGGTATACTTTAGAAAGAAAATATAAACGGGCTACACGTTTTTAACAGAGACAGACGGTTAAAGAGATTTAACCATATGCAAAACAGTTAAGAATCCAAAATGTGAACCTTATTCGATAGTTTGCCAGCAAACCATCCTGCCGAGCCCTCTCCTCGGCCAAAGAGATTGCAAGACGTGACTGATTGTAGCCAAGCAGATTCGACCAGCGTCTAAGTGGCATTAGCACGCCAAGCGTTACCTCAGTGACAATCAACATGGCTACTGGGCATGCGCATAGACAGAGTGAGAAGACCAGAAGCAAATGGTCCATTACCACTAAGAACAGCGATTTCATTCTTGCCATCTCGTCCTTTGCCTAGAGCGACAAAAATACGTTTACGTTTGTAATGACACACATACTAAGTAACCCAATGTCTGTTACGAGCAAATCGTATCGATTGACGTCTCATTTCCTGTTTATCATTTCTGGGAGGCGTTCTCTTTTTACCGGCCGATTCTGCCACTTCTACCACCTTTTCCGTTCTGGTATCGGGCACTCAAAGTCGCTATTCCAGCGTTTTACAGTGTTGCATAATTTAAAGCAATAATAATAATTATTGAGAGCGACTGTTTGTGTACCTGAAATTATTTGTTAGTACTCTGGCATGTCTTAACAAGTGTTCCGTTCACTGGAATAACCTACTCAAAATGCCAAGAAGCAAATGTGGAAAAGGCCACAGAACATTTTTTGTAAAACGTGCACACAAATGGGAAATGATACGGCAAGTATAACTGCTCGAAAATCAATCCCTTCAAAAGAACTTAATATTCACTTCAAGATTAGACGTTTTAATATTCACTTGTGACTACGCCATTTACATTTAGCGAGTAACTCGTGAACTAGAGCATTCACTTGGCTCACTGGCTACTTTTCGGGTCACTTCTTCTTATTATATTACGCCATTAAGTCAAAATCTGAGAAAACAAGGTGGCAAATGATTTGATTCGTGGTTGTTACAGAAAGGTAAAAAGAGGCAAAATATAATCGGATATGATTCACAAAATATTACAAAATAATTTTGTTTGGTTAGTATTAGCGCAATCAAAAATTGCCAGTACTCAGCTCTCTCACGCAGAGCTGAAGGGCCATCAAAACGTGTTTTACAAATTCGTGAAATGGTCACAAATGGATTGAATGGTAGAAAAAATATTTGTTGAATGTTTTATTGCTAAGGAAATTGAACTCAATTGACCTATTTAGGGAAAGTCGACTTAATGGTTGTATTTCGCCTTTTCTTTCCTATTACACAGCAGCACTACCAACAAGTATTTTTCTCGCATTCCGTTCTGAAAGTCGTTTCAAGTTCACACACACTTTGACAAATTCTGGTGCATTCTTGGGCTGAGCGCTTTTACAAGAATCATTGATGGCAAATCAAGTTCTAACATGAGAACAACATTATTTTTACCTATTTTTTCCTTTTTAAGAAATAAGGTCAGCGAATTAAGTCATTAATGTGCATTTTTTTCTGAAATTCGAAGTCAGGGAGGTGGTCTGGTAAGTGTTTAACGGAGGACTCTACTTAGTAAAGTAATTATAGCAATCACCAAATTCAGGTGTTAACCTACCTTTTGATCTCTGTGGGTTTAGCTTCCATTCAACTTATTCCCGAAGAACATCTATTCAAAATTCGTATTTTTCAGATTGCTTATTTGTGAGAACTGTATTTACTTTTTAAGACATTTTCAGCACGTGAAATTTGTAGTCGCGAGTAAATCATCGAAAACGAAACGCACGAGAGATAAACTGAACGAGACGTTGAATTATGCAAGCTCGGGAATATGGAATAAGGAAATGTTACCTAGAAAGAACGCTGAAAATCACGTCCTGCTTCAGGAAACTTGTTCTGTCTTAACTTAGACCAAAACCAAGACCGAAAGCCTCATATCCGCCATTCATGAAAGTTAAGCAAGTTGGGCATATTTAAAAACGATGAATAAAATGTGGAGAAGACACTACAACTAATGTTTCGAGAGGTTGCAATGAGCTGTGAAAATACACACAGTCTTTTATTTTTTACATTTAAGTGGACACTTAAGACCAGTTTGACCAGTTTCAAATTGATGAGCGCCTCTTGATATCTCATAAAAAATGGTAACGGGGAACCACTTGTTTTCTAAACAATTACGAAACTTACACAATATGGTGATTATGAAATTTACTCACGATGGCGCTAAACATTCATTATTTTGCGTCCAGATTACATTCCTATTAAACGCTGCGTTACTTCAGTATAACAGTTATGTTGCTTGGTAAACTGTGTTTCCTTTTAAAGCAATAAATAATAATGGACCATGAAATTTCAAGACAAAGTGCAGAATTATACTAACAATTGTCAAGTTTTTTACCATCCATGACATGAAATTTTTTCCATGTTGAAATTTAGGGATAGATGGCATCAAAAACAATGAATCAAAAATGCCACCTAAGAGTAGCTACGAACTTGTTTTATAAGCCTCCTACAAATTGACGTATCGCAAGCTCCGCCACCTAACGAAAAATCACGTGACACCCGACAAACAAACAAGCTGTCAGAGGCAACTACACTGTCGCTAAGCAACGTTCCTGGTGGAATTGATGAGTGTTCTTTGCACTACTCGAAAACGCTTCGACAAAGACGTTAGGTGATGCCTTTAAGCAGAGAATCCTACGTTCATAATGAGGGAATTTGCAAAGGTGACGATGAAAAAATATGTGTTCTAGGAAAAGTATTTCGGAGACACCGAAAATCCGAAGAACCCCTCACGGGGTTCAGTTTCACCTGACAAATGACAAGGCCACTGATGCGATATGTTCATGTTGAGCTGGGTATGTACCTTAAAGTCGAATTATCTGTACTTTGCCATAGGTTTCGTAATTTTCGAACAAAATCAGTGAAGATTAATCGATATATTTATTCGGTCGTCTGCTAAAATCCATAGGACAAGCTCAACATAATCTACAAACTCGGTTTCGTAATCATAGATTTAACATAATACATAAAAACATTTCTGATACTATAGGTAATCATTTCAATTCCAAAAACCATAATATTCAAGATCTTTCTGTACAAATAATAGAAAAACTCCAACACCCCAGTACCCCTCACATACTCAAAAGAGAGCAATATTGGATATTGGGCCCGTTCCAACAAAACTGACTTAGCTAAGACAAATCTTAAATTATAGTAAATTTTAAAATAAAAATTAGATTTGTCTCAAAACCAATTCAAGAAAGAGACCTTAAGTTTGACATTAGTGTATGGCCTAAATTTTGTCTTAATTTTGGCTAACTTTCCAAATGTGGTAGTGTCAAAGTTTGGAACTTAAGACAAATCTTAGACTTAAGTCAAAAATGAACTTAAGTCAGTTTCTTGGAACAGGCCCAAGCTCAATACAATAGAACCTCATGGATTGAACATAAAAACGTCTTAAAATATGTCATTGAATTTTTTACGCAAAAATGTATCATATTCATTACCCCATATCGTAAGTGTCAATTGTCATATGGTGTTTGATTTTACTTTATTTCTGTTTCTGTTGACAAAGGACGTTATTACATCCGAAAATTTCAGTTGATCCATTCTTGTTGTTTTATTTACCTATTTATATTCTAAAATCCGCCAAATGAAAAGTAGGTCACAACTGCCCGTGGGACTCCCTGAGCAAAGTAGTTTCTAATCTTCGAACGAAATATTTCGATTAAAAAACTCAAGTTTATAGCTCAAGTATACGCTCATCTTGTCCAATGCAAGCAGTTAGATCCAGTAGGTCTAGTGTCCAAGTCAAATTAATGCACGTAATTGCACCATTAAACATTTAAATTAGGCTTACCTTCTGACGAACTTCGTATTTTTTGTAGGTCCACTGCATAAAGGTAGCTTGCAGTTATTCGTAAACATAGCATGATCATTAAACTGTGGTATGGTTACAAAAAATGACAAGTCTGGTGTATTGGCAAAAATGGCTATTTACAAAAATAACAAGGTTTTGAGTTCAGTAATGCAGTGCCCCTCCCTGTGGCGATCGAATCTATCAATTTTGGAAAAAAGTTCAGCTGAACGCCAGCTTACAGGTAGCCTACATGAATGACAAAAATGTACCTCTGCTACGAAACGAAACGATGTCTATAGGTCGAAATAACTGAAAAGTAGTGAAAATATAAAAACAATTTCCAGGGGCTATCGCTAGAGATCCAACAGGTGCCGAGACAAAGGCGGCTAGACGAGTGAAACTACGGGAGTCAAAATCAGATAAGCCACCAAACTGGACTAGTGTGTATCTTGGATCAAATATATTTGTGTTTAACCTTCGAGTAATCAAGCAAAATTTCTAAGTTCAGCTGCTCGTATACGTGGCCGTTTGCACAGTTTGATACCTTTCGACATCACCTTTCGGCTTAGGAGATGCCAAAAAATGACGGGACATTCTTCTCGAGCAGCATAACGGATGTCAAAATTACACACGCCATACCAAGATCGTATAATCACCATTCTTATCACGCAATTTGTTGAGCATATGACGTCATACGACGCGAGCTTCCAATTTGAACCCTCAGTTGCCTATAGTGAATGATTTGAAACACAGTTCTACCTAAGAAAATTAAGAACTCACACAAGTCAACGTTCTTTGAACATTGAATGGTTTCACATGGATATACATTAATTGTATTTGGATACGCTTGCATGTGTGTATGCGTGGACTTCGTCACTTTGCTTAAATCCAGCAGGTGTAAGTCAAGAAATTAGCTGCTCCCGCCACGGTGGCCGGTGTCGTGGCGTCGCAGGGAAGTCTGATCCATGCATACGAAATTCGACGAACTAACGCTAGTCGCTGGTGAGCTCTGCCGCTATGATTCATGCGTAATTCGACGAACTAATGCTAGTCGCTGCTCAGCTCAGCTATGATTCATTTGAGACGTGCGGCTTAACTCGAACCTATACCCGTGTTCTTGCTCCAAGGTCGTTTTTTGACCCAGTTTCGGGAAAAGTTCATTTTAATACGGTACTTTCCTGAAGATTTTTTTGAAAGATATGATCCCGAAATCCTTGGCCTATAGAGCTGTGTCAAAATTCCTTGTTGAAACACGGCCACTGGTCCAGCTTCTGCTGGGCGGCTGGGGAAAATGAACTGAACGCAGTGTCCCAAAAATGCACACATTTCAACCCCTCAGTGCAGTTCAAGTTCTTTTCCCGTCAATCACTGTGCGCGGATTCTACGCGGGCAGCCTACTGGCGGCATGACGACACCTTATTTTTAACGTGAGTGCGTCACTGAGTCACGACGTGTCCAGCCTTTGCAGTATGCACGGGAATGGCAAGCAAACGATTCGGTTTAGAAGAACCTAAATTCATTGCACAATGCTACTGGGAACTACAAGCATCAAGGAAGTGCAAAGACAATCTTTCCAAATTTATGACCGATGACTTGAACTTCTTTTTCGATCTACGGTTTGTAAAGTCTTGAATTTCATTAGTCTAGTTTTTTTTTTAATTCAATAAAGCATTTAGTGCTGCCCGACATTCATGAATATCACTGTTATCGTTTAGTGTCCTTCTTTGCGATATGGTGGTCTGATGATGGATCGAATTTTTGCAAGTCAGCCTTCAGGCTTTAACTAAGTTCAGTCACGGTGACGCATCGCCATTTTTTACAATACAGCTTCTGTGCTGTGCACGAATGTTTTGTGTTTTTGATGAATTTGGAATCTCAACGTCCCCTCTTGAGTAGTTGGCAGTGTCGTGCCGTAGGTGTATAGAGGGCGCAGTACTGAAAAAAGTGGGAGCTAAAGCCCTCTCAGTCCCCCCCCCCCCTTAGTGCGCCGCCTATGGACCACTGAAAAACTTGGACTGAATCAATACGCTCCGCAAATCTGTTGCTTTACAAATTTTCTCGAATTTTCGAAATACATGTATAAATGATTAAGTGCACATTTTCAAGGGCGCTTAGACGACCTATGTTGCAAAAACGGTGACCCTAACAACAATTGTCCTGGACAGGGCCCTCAAATGGTAAACCATACACTGATACCGAGTTGTCAATGTTCTCTTGAATTTTCTCTCTGATCAGTATTCGAAGTCTTTCTTTTTTGTCTTTCCCCAGTCCCACACCTTTGTCAGTTGCCATGGTTTGACCCTAAGGCATGCAACTTTTTGAGGGGGTTGGACTCACCCTCCCCCCGCTTACTAAGGTCCTGATGCAAGGAGTACATCTTTGGTCCAAGGTCAATGTTGTGTTTCAACACGCACTCGTTGTATAGCTTGAGCATTAAATTAAAGGTTTAAGAAACACAGGAGCATTTTTGCGCATTTAATTGTGCGTGTTAACATGTTTATGGATTCGTATTGAATTTGTTGCTGCACCTTGTCTCTTGGGCCTGTACCCGGTAAGTGACCACAAATTCGTCTATTGTGCAAGTCGACTGTAGCAAGGAGGCTAGTGGAAATGTAAGGCATCACCAGGCCAGTGGGCGTGTGTGACAACTCGGATTTCTAGTCTCTTATTATGAAAACCATTGAATGGCAATCACCAGCACCTGCAAACAAGAATTTTGAACTATGGAGAATTTCAACAGGAGTTAGTTGTGGACTTAGTCACGAAGCTGCCGACATTTCAGCCACGGTTACTGCCGGTCCTTCGAAGCAATTATAGCACATAATCACACGAATTCTTAAGAATGGTAAGGGTGCGTTTTGTGTTGACGGAAATGCCCATGGCGTCGAGGAATTTGAGGCATTTAATGATGAACAACTGTAGTTGTGGCTTAATTTGGAAAAACACCTTGCAAAACTAACTTCCAAGTATGCATACTGTGGCGGAATTAAGAAATACGATTATGGCAGTGCTAATTGTAGCAGAGCCACAAACTGTGCTAAAATGGTAGAAAATTAGGCATAACATTTCTGTAGCAGACAAAAGGTTGTTTGGCGCAGGAGAAGGCCGATGACTTCAATGCTCAGAAAAATTTTGGCAGGCAAGAGACTTGCCAAGAAAACGGCACAGTTGAGTCCGGGCATTCCAAGGAAGAACTGCAGCCAATTCCAATTATTCGGTGCAACTTCTCTCACCCGACGGCGTTGTTTCACGATACCGCAACCTCAAAGAAACGAAACGCGGAGGGTGAGATATTACAAAGTATTAATATTTATCATTGGATACAGGTATCTACCTCAAAATGAATTTCCCACGGTCATTTTTTATGCCGATAGCAATGTTTTCGTGAACTGAAGAAGAACATGAATAATAGACAACCCGCGCGCTCCGTCTGACACTTCAAACTTTTGTCAACACGATAGGTAGCCGCAGAAACTTCGATGTTGACCTCATTCTAATCTTCTCTGCAATCAACTGTCAGGGGACAAAAACAATTCAAAGTCCGCTCCTCGAAATAGGGCTTGCTTAGCTGGAATTCAGAACTGCGGTCATGAGAGTGTTTTCACCTCCTGATTGCGAAGCGATCGAGTTCGCTGTGATATCTTCATCAGCGCGTGCTCTCAGCGGGAGGTCACCGCTTTATTCACTCAAGGGCTCGACCAACAACTGACGAGAGTCTCAGAACTCCCACATGCAAATTTGGTTTGCAAATGAGGGAGTACGTGACTACTGCGCCATCTATACATCGACGGAAAAGCTCAAAAACCCGTGACTTCGTGTGGGAAGTTGCGATTGAGTGCGCTGAAATCGATATTTTCAAAATACAACTACACCACTGTTTAAGGTTGCAAAGTGAGTTTTTTGATATCCTCAGAAAAGCTTTAATCTCTCCGATAAAATCATCTGTTTCCTTTTAAACGAAACGTAAGTCCTGACATTAATCCGGGGATGCAAGCAGAGTAACACCCCACTCAACCGTGATCACGGTCTGTAACTTCCTCCCACTGAAAATCAAGGGCAGGAAGAACGGTCATGTGATCAAGGGCCTGAGCGGCATGCTTGAAAAAATATGGTTAAGTAGCCAAATGTCTCCAAGTAATTAATTTTCTCGTTTTTGCCACCATCGCAGCAAACAACGATGAACACTATTAACCGTTCCTATAAATTATTGTGCTCGAAATACTTGCAAAAAGCGGCATATATTGCAGCATTTACAAATTAAACACTTAGAAATTGTTACAGCGGCATTCAAAACCAAAGCTGGATTTAGGTCACTTACAGTTACAAAACTGGTGTTGGATTATCCCTTACTCAATTTAGAAGTTACTTCCATGCTTGGGAACATAATTCATTATTTCTTTAGACCATGCTCATAAAGATTCAGGTCAAGTCTTTCCTTGAAAAGTTATGACCTTGATCTGAAGAAATAACGAACTGTCTATTCTTTCCACGGATCGGTTATTTTACACACTGTAGCAGTTTTTGAAGCCAAATTAGAAGTGGTGACTTGAATCAAACCTTTTGCAGAAATCACAGACTTGTGACATGTACAAAATAATTACATCTCTAAAGAATGAGAGCTGCACTGAGTTCTACAAGAATTTTGGTAAAGAAGCTACCATAGTGTGATGGCGTTTTTCGCTTCTAAAACACTATTATGTGATATCGAGTTATCGCGAGCTCCTCGCCTTTACGAAACGCATGACTGGTTCGCTAATGCTTGTCAGGTAAGTCCATGTGGCCATATTAGAAATACTTCTCACGATTATAGTTACATGTATTTTGGTAACGTTTGTTGAATCTGTCTGACTAGCAGGTTCATGCATTACAAGGTCAAAATGTCGATTACCTTTCACGTAGACGTTAGCTGGGTTCTTTTTATGCGTACCCCATCTAACCATCGATCCTAGCATTCCAAAAATGACGCAGTCCACTCCAGTCGGTTCATTCCCCATAAAGAAAGGTTTGTCGCCTACGGTATTGAATTCGTAAACGTGTTAGAAACACGTAGGAAAATGATTCACACACTGAACGGCTTATTTCTGCGATTGTTTGAATGAAATTCTGTTGAATGTGTCAGCTCCAATTTATAGATGTGTCCCTATGTGCTTTTCATTGTTTTTTTAACATGAATAGCTTTTTTAAAGCAAAAATGTACCCGTACAGTTTCAACTCCAGAAAAGGGATTTTCCAGTATCAGGTAACAAGGGTGTTTGCTAAAAGCGTCCTTGCATTATTGCTGGTGGTCACACGCAATAAACCAATTGTATACCTGGCATTACAGTAAACACACTTCCGTTGATAAGCACAGCATAAACAATGTATTCGTACTTGTATATGTTACACAACGTACTTGATGATAAATGCGGGTAATTATATCGAAATACGTGATATGCAAGCCCATTAGAACGAGAGCGACATACATGTATCCTACATATCGCGTGAACTGTTTTAAGACGCCCATGTACACGAATCTTTAGAGTGCTTTAAGCGGTAGCATTGTTCTTATGTTGTTGCGGAATTGCAAAGAAAGTTGAACTTATAAAGTGTGTGTTTATTCCATGTAAAATAGCAACTTATCAACTAATCAACATACAAACGGGACAAATTTAAGATGAAATAAAGAACTAACAGACAAATAGCCTTCTGCTTATTGTACTACATATACCGTTCCGGCACTATGTTGAGCAGAAGATCAGAACAAGAAGTTGTGTTGAAGAAGACAAGTACTTGTTAAAATTTCATTGAATTAATAAAATAATATTATAATACAAAAGCTGTTATAACTATTGTGGATTTCATTTGCTTATGTTGATTAAATACAACACGCTTAGGACCTGGCCAGAGGTTACGATCTCAGTGTTAGGCGTAGTGATATGTTTATCTATACCATAGCAACGACTCATTCATGACTATTTAGCCAAATTACATGTACATGTAGGTCGCAGTATCGTTTAGCCGGGGTGCGAGCTCGCGTTTGGCGTAGTAATATGTTTACCATTGCAACGACTCATTCATGACTAGTTGGCCAAATGAGGTCGCTGTATCGTTTAGGTTGCGAGTTCGCGTATTTCAAAAACATTGCTTTCACCTTAATTTTCGTCAAGTTTGCTGAAATCAAAATTTTTGCTGGTATTTGACGGATATGTTTATGATTTGTGCAGAGGACCATTGGATATTAGCCTTTGGCTAAAGCATGTTTTACATTTATTGTATTTTTAAGTTTATTATTATTATTATTATTAGTATTATTATTATTATACTTTTAAGTCCAGTTGTCTCTTGTAAGGTTAAGGTGTTTTTCAATTATTGGTCACTAACACTGGTACAGAATTCTGAGCGGTGAATTGTACTATGTGGAGAGATAAGTTTATGGAAGTGGCGTAATTCTTATGGACTTAGTCCGCCAAATAGCGTAGTCCTAACGACAGTGCCGTTACTTGCTCTTGTGAAAAAGTACTTGTGACGCATTTCACTGTGTGGCAGCCCATGCCACGGCCGTATCATTTCACTGTGTGGCAGCACATGCCACGGCCGTATCATTTCACTGTGTGGCAGCACATGTCACGGCCGGATCATCATCTACATGTATACATGTATTATATTGGCTTCGTGAAAAAACGACCACAACAATATTCTTCTCAGAGAATTTCAGAAGCCAATTTGATAGAAAAATCTCCTGTTTTAGTCATATTAGTCATATAACAAACAAAACGTACCTGCTTTGGAGTTGGCGCACGTCTAAGCAAGATTTTATAACTCAACCTCCTCGTTCCCAAAAATAGGCCTACTCTGCATCCACAGGTGGTAAGACGTTTCTCACAATATAAAGGTTGAACCAAGGAACCCCTTTGAAATCCTTTGAAACAGCACTCGTCCATTATGGGAAGCCCGATGAAAACATTGAACCGTAAATGAGATGAATTCCAAATGTTTGAGGACAATGGTGTATTAGCGCTTTGGTCAGCATGCACTGTATACATTGCACTGTGCCCTCGTTAAATTAATTCAATAACAATAAATTAAATAATAATGATAACAAATAATAATACTAATAATAATAATGATAATAAATAATAATACGAGTAACACTAATAATACTAATAATAATACTAATAATAATGATAATAAATAATAATAATAATAATAACACTACTAATAATGATAATGCCAATGGTAGTAGTGATAATGATAAGCCAAAATTCATGCCATGTCAGCCCGCACAGTATTCATATTGAACGTGTATACCAAACGTGCCGCCCCCATAGGGTGTTTCTTCACTGCAAAAAATATTCTCCAAAATGGTGCCATCTTCGACAAAAGGGCGCCTTTTCTGAATTTCTGGAGCAAAACTGTGCGAAAATGTTAATTTTTACACACAATTAGTCTCTAAATGGGCAATTCTGTCCGAATCCGCTCTCTATATGCGTAGGTATCCAAATTTTTGGGTAGCACCCTTTGTCCAAAAATACTCGTGTGCCCCCTGCTGCTTCAGACACCATTTGTTCGTGATTTTGGTCATGCACTTTTTGATATGACGTTGGTTTCATAAAACGCAACAATGATAGGCCACATTTGTCCCTTAAGCATTCGACGTAAAATGTAACAATTACGTAAAGTGTAATAACTTTTTATATTTTATGAACGACTTAGCAACCTAAAATGTAACAGTAACGTAAAATGTAACTGTTGTTATATTCTAAAAAAATTACGGCGTATCAGGGCACTTTTGAGGTACATGTGTTGCTTATCGACAAAGCTTGCGGACAGGCTGGATATTACCAATACTTAGTTTGCAAGCTATGTCCCGATTATTGTGCACGACAGTCGCGCACAACACTCTTACATACATCATGTAGACATGTGCATCCTAACCACCTGGCTATCGATTGTACCCGGGCCTAGGAAATCGGAAAATGCTTTCAAGTCTCGTTCCAAAATTGTTTGGACTTCGCCTTCCGTGTGCCTTCCTACGCCTTGATTCCAGGCTTCGTTGAAAACCGTTCTGGTTATTCTCGAGACGAAGAAACGCTGTGTCATTAGACGGCTTGTCGGTACAAAAGTATCGCCGAGGAGTATCGATACCGGAACATTATCAGAGATCTAAAACACAAAGCTAAGGTGCGGTTCAAGTAAGCATTCACTTTATTGAGTAAATAAATGTGTTGCTCCATCAAAACCATACCGTTGTTGTTTTCAAATCATTTAAAACCATGTTTTCGTTAACTGTGTCAATCGGATTTGATTGTCGCAGTTTATCAACAAACTTGTAACTCAATTGAACAAAGGCCGTGTTGCGTCACTGGTTGAAGCGAAACAGCTCCACAGTTTTGTATCTGTTCACGGTTGAGCTCGAATGCTGGAATGCACAAGGCTCTTATGCATCTGCAGTATTTTAGAGAAGTTTGTTTACTGACGATTGTCGCAGTCTGAAGTCTTGACTATAATACTGTTCATACCTCGTTGGTATGATTTATTAAATTCACCTGCTGGAGTGGAACTTACTCGGACAGAAGAATGAACTTAGGAGTTTCCTAATTCCCCACGAGCTATTTATTTGTTTCAACTAGAGACAACTCTTTTAAAAAATACCAAATGTTTTCGGATATTTATTCCACTTTGAAACCGTCCCGCTGAAATCGAATTGATCTGTGCTTTGAGGTGAGAGTCTTTCCTTATAGTCGTCGGGTAACTCGACTTGTTAACATAAAACTTCCGACGCCGATGCGATGAGGACTGGTGACAGTTGGTCGATAATAGGCAGCACCGTTCCGGTGTCAGCGTTAAAATCGACAATCAATGTGCCATCAGATAACCCCCATGCGTTTCAGACATCGGTGCAGCACTCATTGGTCGGCATCAGCCAACGGTCGTCCGATGCATTTCTGACCAAAGCTTTTTTTATATTCGAAGATTAACGACGCGTGGTAACCAGGTCCTGGTTATCTCTTCCTGGTATTACTTTATTGCAGGGATATAATGATATACTAATGTTTTAATGGGGCGAAATCGGTTTAATATTATCTAAAATCACGTTTTTAAGAAGTTTCAGAAATTTGTTTGTAGTCGTTGAACTTATACCAAGATGTCACAGACTTATTTCCATCAATGCGTACAAAACGGGTTTGGGCAAACTGATAGTGGTAACACAAAACGTGAAAGTGTACCTTATCATGTACAAATTCAACTCGCATACTACCAACTTGATGAAACTTTAAATGTATCGGGTCCGGAGCTGCGTTGGAATGAATAGTCATAGGTTGCCGATACTAAGATTTACTTACCAGTAGAGACTGTCTTCGGCCATCTTACTGAGTGCTCTAGCTATAGCTTTCTCGGTGATTGTTAATTCTTTGTCCAGGTCAAAGCCAAACGTGTGGTTTAAGTACATGTAGTCGATGCAAAAATCAGAATCCTCGACAGTTTTTCCATCGTGGACAATCCATGGAATTTTATTCTTTGATGAGAATCCATAAAACTTCCCAAGAAAATAGTCATCAAGGTCAAAGTTCATGTTCAGACACCGCTTACGCAAAACGTGAGTTGCGGTAAGCCCAATATGTTTTTTAATAGGTTTCTCTCGATGCTGACGTAATTTGCAGCAGGACTCCAAATTAAAAATGGAACCACCGGAACAAGGCCTGGGGTCTAAACATTGTTCTGGAAATGAAACTCGAATTTTTGCTTTACATCCGTTATATTATTGGGAAAATTCAAAACACGTGGCTGTTATTCTGTGTTGAGCTATATTATGATTTACGTGCACATTCATCTAGTCCTAGTTTGCCCTTGAAGACCCTAGTGTTAAGCTATAAATTCTAGACTGAACTCGAAATGTCTGGAAATCTCAAACATTATCTTGAGTTTATGGCTTTAAATAACCCTATGGTCTTCCAACGATGCGAACTAGGAATAGACGCTCTCTCACCTAATGTACTCTAACACACTATAATCGACATATTGGCCTACATGTATCTTGAGTTCTCACAATAATAGAACAGAAAAGGTCAAACATACTTTCCACTTCGATTTTTAGTACAAATATTAGACCCCTGAGAAATTCTCTTAGTATGGACGAAAAAGGATTTAATGAGCCTGTTTTGGCACTGAGGTTCGAGTTTGGAGATGCAAGGGTTTTCAGTGTGAGGCCTCATGGTAGGGGTTTAGTCTGTTTGCCTATGTAAATAAGCACCGATGTCATGACTAGATAGGTTACCCTTCTAATCGAATTCTGTTTCAAACGCACTTAGACACAACATCGGTGTTGTAGGAAGAAGCACTCAAAACTCACGAATGCTGACCTGTGTTTTGAGTAATTGGCCTTGTATTGGGGTCCCGTATAGTACTTTGCATGGGGTCCAACATGAGAATAAGTTGGTTTAGGTGGTGAAATTATGAACTATCGTGAGTCCCTAGCATTAACTGATTTAATATGGTAGTTGGCGTATTTTTGGACAAAACGAGCGTTTAAAAAAACAAAGGCAGGCGGTCTGATACACGTTGTACCAGACGTGCGGAGGCTGCTCATGAGACCCTATTGCATCGATCACATAATGGAGCCTTTTCGTGCTTTATTAATATATAGATAAAACCGAGTTGTGAGCTAGAAAAATGACCCAAGGGTCTCGCAGTGTGGCCCAGTCGAATCCACGAGTGAAGGAAGCAAGAACCTATCACACTAGGCCACACTGGCTTCTCAAAATGAACAGTGCTGTAGTGGTAAAATTAGAGGTAAATAGGTGCCCAAAGCCCACCGCATCACCTTGAGCACTGAACGTAACTTACGGTGCGTAGGCGCTACGTTCAAATCATGGGCGGCGCACCATAGGGGGCTGTGGGGCTAGGCCTCCACTTTTTTCAGTGCTGCGCCGCCCATGGTCTATAAGCGGCGCACCGCAAGGGGGATGGGGGGCTTTAGCTCCCACTTTTTCAAATCTGTGCCCATGCAAATGCCAAAAGGTGGTTGGCTCAGTGCGCCTACGTGCACCTACGCCCCACTACAGCACTGAAAATGAACTTTTTACCAGAGCCAAATATGTTTATGTAAGTAGTTAATTCACCAATGGTACTGTAGTATATGGAAGTTCAGTCGAAACGTTGTGAAGCATACAATTGCACAGCACTTGTTTTCAATTAGAATATCAGTGGCGGATCTAGGATATCACAAGGGGGGCCCAACTTTTTTGTCCGGCTGTAAGCATTTGCGCAAACTGAACCACGATTGTAGATGCGCATAGCACCGAATGGGGGGAGGTCGGGAGGGGAAATGTTTCTGTTTTTAAAGTCAAGCATTTTCCTTGATTATCCAAGAAAAAAGGCAAAAAAAAAAACGGAGAACGTGTCTAACAGGAAAAACTGCATATACCAAAGACTCGAACTCCCGACCTGGCGGACAGGTCACGCGTGCGTTACCACTACACCACCACGATTTAACTACTAACTTTATAGTAAGAGACCTACTTGTTTATGGTCCACAGCGTTTGCGCGCGAAATCTACTTCTTTTTGTAATGCTTATTACACGTTTTATATTTTGTGCCATCAATTCTTAACAAATTTGTCGTATTTAAAATGCCCAAAAGACCGTTTTTCGTGTTAGCAATAATGACGAGATTGCTTTGGAAATCGTCTTAAGATAAGGTTTGACAAAGAGAGTATTGCGAGTTTCTGAGTGATTCACATCTTACCAGCAGCTTCTGTTTTTTCATCGTCACTCAGGTTCCATTTTCTTTAAAAAATGAAGTAAATTTTCTTCATTGCACAGTGGAGCAGACGACGGAAACGGAGTCGTAGTGCGCAGATCCACTGCCGGTCGCCTGGGATATCGCGGGAGAGCCTATACTTAGACATAGTTCCGTTACGAATGCGCCGTGTTCCGAATTTGACACTTGAAATTGGATTTGAGCCCCCNGAGCCAAATATGTTTATGCCAATGGTAGTATATGGAAGTTCAGTCGAAACGTGATGCATACAATTGCACAGCACTTGTTTTCAATTAGAATGTAAAGTTTTCACTTGCCTGGTACGTGATTTTCGCCATTCTCAAAAATGTCTGCAATTTCAGATCGAATGAAGCTCGTAGTGTCGTAACTGGGTCCGAATCCGCACCGAAACAAGAACTTTACTTCCAATATCACTGGGTAAAGAATTCTTGCCAATCAAAGCACCCATTATGCAGATCGACGCCTACGAATGTATCTTCCAGTATAGCAATGAACGACGCACGGCACTGAAACGTACTTTTTGGCGGTGACGCGATATCCGGAAACAAGTCGGGAATAATATTCAAGGGTTTGTTCCTTGAAAAGTGCGCAGCTTGACCTGGCGCAAACAATGTATAATAAATAAGTGTTGTCACATCAAATGTAGGCGTATGATACTTAATAGGGCTCGTTACCATGTCATAACCCAGCTCACCCGTGTTACAGCATTTTTCTTTGGTTTTGTCAATGACAACGGACACCAGAGAAATCATAGGCCTACATATGTACACCTTCGACTTGCGACTGCATTATAATTATATGGCAGTTTCATTGTCGTACCGGTGCGTGAATTTTGCATGAACTGCAGGATCACTTCACGATTTTGAGATTACGCCACCAATCGCTATCATGCAGTATGATCGTCGAGTGCAATGAACAGTACCTTGTGAGTTTTTTTCCCTGAGAAACCGAAGTTTATTTTCATTATTGTTTCTTAGGGTATCCTGAACTTCCTAGTTAATTGAAGGACAGTTTAAAATGCGCGTTGATCTCACTACTCAGTGTCCCGTGTAGTC
The DNA here is from genome assembly GCA_002633005.1 of Phoronis australis. Taxonomy (NCBI): domain Eukaryota; kingdom Metazoa; phylum Phoronida; family Phoronidae; genus Phoronis; species Phoronis australis. The sequence continues at coordinate 119,729 of NMRA01000691.1, forward strand.
GTGATGGAAACCATTTGATTAGGTGAAATACGAAACTCAAATGCAACGGCTATATTCAAAGTCGTGAACTGTAACGTAAAAAATGTACAGTGACGTAAACGTGGGCTGTCATTTCATCTAAACTGATGTGGAGAATGGGGTGCAAAATCAAATACAGTCGGGATGACACAAACAATGTGGGGCCGGCACAAAATTGATGACGCCGGAGCGGCCGGGTAAACAGAACAAAATTGGTAACGACCAAGGGCAAACGGCATAGACATCAGCAATCCTTGGCTAGCATCATGTCACTAGCATGAATGAAGTTTACTATTATACAGTAATACACTCAACATTATTTCATTTTCCCAACTCAGTATGTAAACGGGAGTGCCCGGATTGATGACATTGCTATAGATACCCTAGAGCAGTAGTGCGCTCATTATTATATAGGACATCCCTAAAACATTTTTTGTTTTTGCTCGCCCAATAAGGTCGAGGGTAAAATGTTCATCTTTTCAGTATCGGATCAATTTTAATTGATGGTGTGCGTTCATGTTGCAAAATATTTCGTTTTTTTAAATCTTATGTCAGACTATGACTGAAATGTCTGAAGTCGGCGTTCCTTATTTTACCGGTTGACTTTCTCTAGGGCGTTCGCGCCGCTGCCTTGCTCCACTTGAGCAACAAGTTCTTCTAAATGCCGCCAAGATATTGGAAAATCATCGGCAATATTTCTTGAATAAACAGGTTGTGATGAAGAAATTGGGGTTGTTTATTTTGCATAAGCTTAGTTGGTAGAACTTGGCAAGTGGTATTTGATTGCATAACCACAGATTTCTTGGACCTTCCTGGCATCTGGTTTGATCTGTAGGTTTTGAAATTTCTCCGTTGACGTCGGGCAATGCTTTGATTAATCTTTTGTGTAAAAATAATGAGATTCTGAGTCATCACCAGAAATTCGTGAACTAGGCCATCCGCAAGGTGGCGATCGTCGTGTGAGTGTTAGCCAATCACAGCCTAGGTCAGAGGTCAGTTCCCTTGTTTTGCTATTTACACTCACGAAGGAGGTGATCGACAAGAATTGAAATTAACTTGAAAGTTTGGTGGAATGTGATATTGATATCACAGAATCTAAACTACCGAAGCACGTCGAGACTGTGGGCGAGGAATTTCGGCAAGGTGAACGTGTCAAAGCTTGAGGAAAATCGAAAACAGTGAGTATAAACATGCCAGGCGTAGCTGGTGTAGCGGCACAGCTCAGCTGATTCAGTGACTGACCAGCCGAGTTGTTGCTGCACACAATTACTTAATGATTATACTGTCGATTTATTGTTAACTATTTTATAGTTGCAATGGTCTGTGATACACTGTATGTGTTTCAATGTTTGTCTTTTTACGTCTGTTACACTTTCCCACTCAACGACTTCATTTCTGCACGTATGTACAATGTAGGCCTACTATTGAACTTGCAAAACAAGCACAGCTGTGTGACCTCAGTCCTCATGCAGGCTGTGTCATAAGGTCAGCATTATGGCATTGTGCAGCAAAACAACTTAATTTCCATTCAGACTAACAAAATGCCGATGTGGTTGATTTAGTCTATAAATCTGGAGATTCTGCTGCTGATACGTTGCTTTTATTTTTAGGGTGGCTGGACATTTAGCTTACATATATTCGCCAGAGAGACTGCAGTTGGGAAACAGAGTGCCTTTAACACCAGACTTCACCCCTCTGTACACCAAGCTATTGCTCCCTCTCAAAATCAAGAGGCGGTGAAAAAGAGCACTTTTTGCAGTATTGTAGTGACCATTGGTAGATGATTCCAATCTTAGCCTTAGGGTAAAGTCGGTATTATCCCAACACTATATTCATTGCATGCAGGGCTCGACATAATTAAGCGTGTACAAAAAGATGCTCGAAAATACAATAAAAAATTTAAGTATGAATGGGAAATTGACCTCACTTGTACAATCTAACAGGCACGGAGGGGACGTTCAGCATTTTTTAGGTCGTCACTTTTTGCGAGTCCAAATACGGGAATACGAGTGCAGAATATGCGGTCACTCGTACGTATTTTCGAGCAGGCATTTTCGTCTGTGTCGAGGGCTGGCATGAATATATTTGTGTTATTTTTTATTTTTTAGGTGCATCAGATGTCATCTATGACACCGTGCAAAAGTTAGAGTTGTATGGAAGTAGTGCTGATATATTTTAAACTAGATTTTATTTTGTTACTTGATCTCTTATGATTATTTTCACATGTGTTGAAATTCCGTTATTGCATGCTTGGTGTTGTTTTTTAGAAAAAATTATCATACGCCAACATTCAACTAGAAAACATAAAGGAAAGGGTTCCTCGTGGTAGAAATTTGTAACATTTGCATTTTTTGTATTCATTTATGATGTTCATTTCGTGCTAAGTGATGTTGCTGTTTTCACAACAATCTGTTATTGCATTCAAACGTGTCATATGAACTAGCTAAATCTTCCATTCTAGTCATTTACTATTTAAATCTGAACTTAAACAGCTATTTAAAGCAGCATTGGTGGCATTTTGTATGTTTATCGTTATAAAAAATAAAGTTTTAAACAAAAATTACTCATTTGTTTTTTTCTGGCTACTATATGAACTACTGTTTCTGTTGCTGGAAAGTGCATTCCATAATATTCACTTGTACATTTACCGACGCAATCTGTTTTGAAACCAAACTTTACACTTCATAAGTGGATTTAGGCTTCCCTTTCGCACACGATAAAAATGTTAGCGACATGTCGTTTTCAGTTCCTGAAATCCTGAGCCATTTCTGATACCTACTACTGATTCAGGAATGATAAAATTTCGTAACATATTATTTATCTGTACACTCACCAGCACAATCTGTTTAGAAACCAAATGCAGGTGCGAATCCAGTTTTTTTTAAAAAAAGGGGTCCAAGTCAACAATTCGAAAATTCTAGATTTTACATAACTAAAATCAAGGGGAAATGGGATCCGCCGGATCTGCCAGTCGAACCGTCAGTGACGGTACGCTGCATCGGTGGATATAGGGGTCCAAGGGGGGCCAGGGCTCCATCATTCTGCACATGATAAAAAACGGCACCGACATGTCGTTTTCAGGGATCACACGAGGGTTTTCCTACAAAAATTGACGTCACGCCCCTTGCAAGGCTATTATGAAGGTTTATCCTTCGGAAATTGAGGTCGGGGGCCCCCATCATCATATAATTCCATGGCGGATATCCGTCTATGAGTTCCTTTTTTAATAAATGTGATACCTTCAACACAGCATAAATTAATAAAAACAGCAATAAAATGTTAAAAAGAACTAGTACAACCTTAACCTAGCTGCGTCTCATGTAGTGCTCTACATGCAATAACTTCAGAATTCAATTTTTTTTTAGCAAAATACATGACCGACTGCTTCTTGTTGCACTACTGGGAATGAACATTTACATTCCGGGCTAAATCTTCCTCATTAGAGCTTGCAAATCGTACTACAGACCACCAAGCTTTAAGTGACTGTTTTTTTACATTTCTGGCCGCAAACCCGTTTTCAACACCCTGTTGGACACTGGTTTTTTTCAGAAAATTCGTTCGAAAACAGCATTTGTGATATCTAGGTCACACTGTTCGTGACCTCCGCTATCGGCAAACAAAGGAACTGAATTATACTCTCCACAGATTTGATTTGAAAATGGGTTTGGGCTCAAATATTGCCTTCCGGGAGATAGGCTGTGTACCATCAACATGGGCAAACTTCAAACTTCAATGGACACCGAAAAATCTTCACCAATCTCTCCAATATTCAGCATAATGAATCCTTAGGGCTATGTTTTTCTCGCTAGCTATCGGCAAATTGCAGAGTTGTCTCCCCTAAATCAAAATTCCTCGCAAAACCCCTTCTTGTGTGTATTTCTGTGGGGGAATAGTTAGCTGCTGGCTGCGCATGCGCACTGCCTATGTCAGATATTTCTGGCGTTGGTGTATGCTTAAACTAGGTATTTCGGGTTTTCAGTTCATCTAAAAATTCCTCTGTTGTTCCCTTCACAACAGAAAGCTTGACGTGAGATTTTCATAATGTTTAGTTTTACTATTTCCCGCTAGGTGATTTGGAGTCTTTGCTACTCTTTGAATGTCGAAAACACCGACAAAATTGAAAAAAGTCCTTTAAAGCTGTGGCAAAATACATTCACATTTGTTTTCAAAAGACGTAAATTAAGAGAAAAAATCCATCTAAAATAACCTCAAAATTGTTATTAATATTTGCAATAAGGATTTATTAATAATGGAGAGAGATTTCGACCAGTGAGTGATGCATCTTGGGAAATTTCCTTGCGCATGCGTGATAGGACAACTGAAAATTTGAGCGCCCTTTTCAATGAATTGTTTACATTTTCTGATTTTTTCGTTTAATCTGTTAAATTGATTTCAGTGAAATGTACATCAAGTCTATCGTGATCGATGGCTTTAAGTCTTATGCCCAGCGCACTGAAGTTTCGGGGTTTGATCCGATGTTTAACGCGATCACTGGTTTGAATGGAAGTGGCAAGTCAAATATTTTGGATTCCATTTGTTTTTTACTTGGAATTTCAAATCTGAACCAGGTAAGTAGTATGCAAAAGCGCCATTAAACCGGAACCTTATATCAAAAGTCTTGATTTAGTCGCCTGTTACACTTATAAAGTGATCTAATCTTGTTGCTCACTCGGAAGTGATTTCTGGGCTTGTGTACAGTGCCGAGATTACACGACCCAGGAACAGAAACACCTCCATAAAACCGGCAAGCATGGTAACCATTAGAATAGGCAATTGATTATCTCCTATCCTACGAAACTGGCGCACTTAGACAGTGCCACTCGTTTCTGCTGAGCAGTAGAGAGAACAGTGATGCTCCTAGGCTATAGCCTGTTTTCGAATGTTCAGTCCTTAATTTGTCCATTTGCCCAAATTGTCAACTGGCCATTTTTATAGTGATCGCACTAGGCTAGGGTATATGATGTCATATCTCCTGGCGCGAGCAATGTAAAAATGGCCAGTTGTGTTGACATTCAGTTGTGTACAGCTGGATAGCCCGGTAGGGCTACATGTGTCAGTGATAGTTAATTCATTCATTCAACTTAAGTCAGACTTGTGCCATTAGTATAGACTTTAAAATTCCTTGCTTAGAAGTTCAGTGAATGGCCCACTTGGGCGTTTTGGTTTTCTTGGAGTTTGAGTGACTGTACACAGTAGGCTACCACAATCTCTAATTGGGCCAGTTGAGACATGGTACTGTGCAAGATCACTAATTTTAATGAATCTCCTTTTTTCAGGTGCGCGCTGCCAATCTGCAAGACCTGGTGTACAAGAATGGACAGGCTGGTATTACTAAAGCTACAGTCAGTATCACATTTGACAACACAGACAAGAAACAGAGCCCGTTGGGTTATGAACAGTATGACGAGCTAACTGTCACAAGACAGGTGAGCTAGTAACAGTAAATCTGCCTTTGAATACCACCACAGATGGTGTGTTATCTGTCTGTGTATGTCTGCCTCAAGTGAACAAGCAGAGCTGACAGCTAATATAAGATCCTCACCTTGGCGTGAGTGTTTAGCTCAGCTGTTGTTTATTTGAGGCATGCAGCTCAGCTTTTAGCTTTTGGTCTGTGATGGGCCTATTAGGCCAAGGGCTTTAATGTCAATCAACAGGCAAAATAATTTTTGGTTGAGGTAGATAGAATCAGGCTGGAGCTATACATGGAGATCATTCATTTTACTAAGAAACACCTATTCACATGATCTAGATTCAAATATATTTAACCTCACTCTGTTATTAATCATAGAAATTCCAACCTTTCTGCTATTTTTTGTTCTCAGCTGCATGCAATGACATTCCTGTCAAGGTGAGCTACAAAGTTTGACCTCTTCATCTGAATTGAATCTCATCAAATTGTTATATTGTTAATGATTTGTCTTTCCACCATTTATTCATTAAGGTGAGAAAACAATGACAGACCTCAGTCACGGTTGTATGGTAGTCTTAATGGCAACTGATTTTGTTAGATACAGGTGGCACTCCTGAATAAATGAATTAGGAGGTGCCTTTTAGGAAAAGGTAAAAGATGCCATTAGTTTGTGACAATTTAGTGTGTGTGTCTTATTATCATGCTGAATGAATTGAATGCTTGAATCAGTGCGATCAAGCCGCTCCTGAATCCATTGATTGTCATGCACTCCCCCAACATATCTTCAGGTTGTGATTGGTGGACGCAACAAGTACCTTATCAATGGCAGTAACGCCAACAACACACGAGTTCAGGACATGTTTCGCTCAGTTCAGCTTAACATCAACAACCCTCACTTCCTTATCATGCAGGGCCGCATTACCAAGGTGTTGAACATGAAGCCTCCAGAGGTAAAGGGCTGTGATCATTACTGAGCTCATAGTTGTAAACCATAGAATGGTCAAGTGGGCTTGAAAATTCTGTCATGATTAGTGAATAAGAAATTTTCAATGTAACATGGAAGTACAGTCATTTAGAGCCTTGATGGATTTAAATTATTTATTTTTTAGCTTTGTGCATAAGAGTATTGGTGCGCATGGAACTATATGCACTTGACTCGACCAATCAAAGCACTGTAAAGATGTCCAGCACCTAGTACCTCCTCTACTCACCTCATTTCTACATACATTTTCACTGATCCGAACATGATTGAAATGTAAACTTTACTATGATTGTGCTGTAGGCACTGTATGAAGCAAATAGTTTTGCTATACCTTGACCTGCACGCAATTGGTGATACTGTAGATATTTCTTGTTATCAACAGCTTTAGAGTTGTGTACTTGTTTCGTGCACTGGTGATTAGTAAAAGGATATCTTATTATTGATTGCTTTAAGTACACAGCTCTCAAACAGGGGAATGGTAATCGTTCGGGTTAACGCCCTGGGCGGTTAAATTGGCGAACCCAAAAAATCGGGGGTGGGCGGTTAACCAGACATGGGCGCTTAAACGTGAAATTTCAAGAAATCGGGGGGGGGGGCGGTTAACTGAACAAGGGCGCTTATTACGACCGGCAACCGCCCTGGGCGGTTAATCCTACCTTATGATCTGAGTCACCACACGTACTAAGCCACATACTGGGATCGCCTAACACTTTGAAAAGAACTTTATCGCCACCAAGTGCGTACTCTGCGCACTCTAATTAACAAATAGTTTCGAAAATGAAGAGTGTGGTCAAACTCCGAACGCTTGCATAGAAAGTTTGCTACATAATATGGCGCCTCAGGTGAGACCGATTATTGCGAATTATGCTCATTATCTCACTATACTTCGCAGACGTTGAACATGTTCACCTGCGTAGCAGACGGTAGCTGTGCTGTCGTTTTAACCCAGTTGTGGTCACGTGCTGACCCATTTTTCCTGTGATCAGTGCACTCCCATAATAAACAACTTAACTGACGGTCACGTAGACAAGGACTACCAGCAGTTCCGAATTTCAGTTCAAAATTATTTCGAGATAACAGAATGTACTCCTGGTCTGAATGGTCAAAAAGCATAAAAATGTATAATCAATCACGAAATCGGGTTCAACTATTCAGTTGCCATGCACTGTGACGAGAGTACTCGAAAGACGGGGATCTCGATAACCCGGCAATTACACTCACCAAAATATAAAGAATTTATCAACTTTTCGCGGTTTATGGGAATTCTTCAAAATCCCGAGAGCTTACAACCTAAAGCGCATTGAGAGGGTTGGCAAAAGCAATGTCACATTTCTCTGACCTGGTTATTTCGAATGCATCTTTTATATAGTGCACTGTAGTCGATAACTCAGTGCGGCAGAGATTGTGGCTGAAAGTGGAGGTGTAGACGCCAGCGCGGTTCCTAAAGTTTGCGAACATGAGAAGAAAAGAAAGTGACAAAGTGTTCAAGTATTACATTTTGAAGTTAATCGATGACCCGTTACAATAATTTGTTACTGGTATCATAATTCACATTGCTAAACCGCGGTCTCTGAGGCCGTCGTTGCACTCAATGTTATCATCGATCTTAATCTAAAAGGTCGGGGATTCGCGTTTCCTATTAGCACAGGGCGGTAATCACCAATCGTCAAAAGTAGGGGATGGGCGGTTAACCGAGCAGTGGGCGGTTAATTGGAAATCTTCAAAAATAGCAGGGGGGCGGTTAACCGAGCAGTGGGCGGTTAAATCGAAATTCACCTAAAGTAGGGGGTGGGCGGTTAACTGAGCATGGGCGTTAACCCGAACGATTACGGTAAACAAGCTGGCATGCTCTTTCTGCTGTTTTTCCCTCCAGATGCTCAATCAGGAAAGAGGCTGTTTTTCAGTTTCAGTTTCATTTGTCACTGGGACTTGATTGACAGTCCATGTAATGGCATTGACAAGTGATCTCAAGATGCACACCTCCATTTTAGATTTTGTCCATGATTGAGGAGGCTGCAGGCACAAGACTGTACGAGAGTAAAAAGGAATCTGCACAGAAAACAATAGAAAAGAAAGATGCCAAACTGAAGGAGATTGACACGGTATAGTTATGAATTAAAACACTGACACTCATCTGTGTTTCCTTGTCATTGAAAGGTCATCCATGGTTTACTGTAGAAGCTTGCTGTACAGACACATCTTAAATGCTCATTAGTCCTACAGTGTTTGACTCGACAGTCATTTGGTGGAAAACTTCACCCCTTACAAAGTCCTGTGCATCAACTTGAAAACCCCCGACTTATATGTGGCAGTTCTTGCATTTTCCCTAGCCACTCATAGGTGTAACTGAGACAGCACCAACAAGGAATGCAGTTATTGCATGCACCATCTTAAAAATTAATGTCATTCGTGTCTTAACTGGTGCATCTCTGTAACTGCCAATCTCCATCGTACTTCCATTTGAAACTCAACTCCCACATCAATGTGATACAATCCTCATGTTAGACTGTTGAATCTTCACAGATTCTGAAAGAAGAGATCACACCGACGCTGACCAAGCTAAAGGAAGAGCGATCATCTTATCTTGAATATCAGAAAGTGATCAGAGAACTTGAGCACCTGAATAAGCTGTACATAGCTTATCAATTTGTGTGCGCTGAGGTGGGTATTTGAGTGGAATCAGTAATGTTGCATACTATACTAATTACATTGCCGCCAAGCATTTCTACTTGGGAGGAGGTGTGTTCAATATTCTGACTATGGAAAATCCTTAATTTTGAGATTCTGAAACTCTTAAAAAGGTGGAGTTTGTAACTTAAAGCTTTTGGCTTTTATTTACTGGTGTAATGATTGAGTACCAGTGGCCTTGAGAGTTCTTTTATTTCCAGATGATGTTCTTATTGTTTTGATCTCAGATATTTTGTTCACTTCAAGTCTATAGGTCTGCTGCTTTACTTGTCAGTTCATGAAATATTGGGAAAATTGATTCAGCATGGTCGCTTTACATTGCGCACCCTTTGGTGTCATGCATCTGTCTTTGATGTGCAGTATAACCTTCAAAACGACGACATGTCTGCATTGCTTGTACCAATATCCGTGAAAATTTCAGACTAATTCATAGACAATTTCTTTTATCTACTTTCTGGAATTTCACGGTTGTGGTAAACTTTCACAGGTTGTGGTAAACTTTCACAGGTTCCCCTTTTTGGCTTGTACCTCCTGTACTATTTTTTATTCGAAGTTCCTAGTATTTAATACTTCTTCCTAGTTTTTGTCCCTGAAGTGTCATGTCCTTTTTGGAACACAGTCATTTAGACCACCATAGGCAGGTATGGACACAGGCAGCTGTCTTCACGCAGACGCGTAACATTTGTCCTTCACACTTGGTGATGATTCATCAAGAGCAAAGCTATAACTTCCCATCTTTTCCCTGGAAGGGCTCTCCCATAGGACTCCGACTGCTTGGTTGGGATGTGTTGCCATGTTGGAATATGAAATATCTGAAGTGACAAACGGGCAAACTTTTGGACAAACAGAATATTAGGAGTGTGGTAATGACCAGTTTGCCCCCTCTCGAGCCAACTACGTACTGATATAGGGTGAAATCTTTGGTCACTGTCGACAAAAGCTACTGTCTTAAAGTCTGTTCTTGGCTTACTCTGCTTTATTTTTTGCATCACAGTTACCAATTTTGTTTAACCATTATCATGACCTAAGCAAGGTCAGTCAACTGGCCAAGTAACCTATACAGCGAGACTACGATTAGCTGCAGCTGCGTGCGGTTCGTGAGTGCACTTACCCCGGGACACTTGTGGTTTTCAATCAGAAATTTGGAGAGCCCTGTATGCTGTTTAGATATGTGAGCATGGGCATTCCACAGTTCAGTTTCCTGTACATTTCTCGGTTATTAACCATATGGCTGTGATTAGAAGTTTGAGAGATATTTGCAGTTTTATGTAAGAGTAGACCCATAGAAAAAAACAAAAGGTTGCCACTTTGAAATTTCACAGGTTTATTTACACAAAGGCTATGATGAAGATATACATGAGGTGACAATCTTCATTAAATTCTGAACAACCTTCATGCTGCCTACTTTTCAGTGAAAATGACATTTCCCCTTCAAATTTCCAATTTAAAAATGTTAGGTCATTAATTTTGGTGACCTTCATAAAAGCCCAGTGTACAGCAGTAGTGGTGAAGCTCTCAGGGAAAGTAGTCTGAATAGAGGCTCAGCAGGATAAGGGTTAAAAGTTGTCTTACTATTTTGCCAGAAACTGTTTGAAAGCCTTTACTATAAATTTGATGAAGGTTTCATTTCATTCTCTTCTGTTTTACATCTACTAATTGTGAAGAACGAGATGTTGTCATCGTTTTTGTCCATACAAATAATGGTTGCACAGCATGTTACACTGTTTTCTCTCTACTGCAGGAAGTCAAACACAAGTCTGCAGAGGAGTTGGTGGAGATGCAGTCAGCTATGAAGAGGTTGCATGATCGTGGTGCCGAAATTGAGAAGGAAGTGACAGAACTAAGCAAACTTATCCAAGAGCTGGAGAGCAAGAGAGACGAGGTGATTGTCAGGGCGTTGTTTTTTCCTGATGTAGATGACATCACTGGGGTCATTATTTCCGTCCACCTTAACACACTCCCGCTGGTTTACTTTTAAAAGATAGCTGTTGCTAAGCTGGCATTTTCGCACGAGTCAAAGCTTAAAACCAGACACCACTTTGCTAATTACAGGCAATGGTTTTCGTTTAAGTCACCTCATTCTCAGTGAGTTCATACACTTGAATTGGCACAAATTGTTTTAAACTCCATTTATATAAAAATTAAGGTTTATAACTTGTTAGTATTCAAGTATTCAGTGGTTATGTCATAAATGTTTTTTAGCAGAAGCTGGCCTACATTTTGAGTACAGTTTGGATTTCTTCATTGCGACAATAAGTCACCCCATCATACACGGGTTTCCTAATGCTGCCATTGTAAACGATGTCGAAAGTTTCAACGCTGTTATTTTTCTTTCCTTTATGAAACTCAAAAAGCTTATATCATGGACTTGTACAAAATCTTTTGAAAATTGATTGAAGGAATCGTTACGACCTCAAACTTTTCCTTTTAGAATTAATCAAGTATCATTCTGATCTTTTAATTCAAAGTTTTCCATATGACTAGATGATGTGCTTTTTGTGTAGCAACGGAAGTGGCTTAACATTCAGGCATGAGGGTTCACTCGGATATCCCTCTGCGTGTGACATGGTCTCAATGGTGGCGAGTTCAGCAAATCGTAAACTTCATTCAACATGTTGATATTGTTCACAAGTCCAGTATTTGCTACTCAATTCATCAAATTTTGTGGTCTGAAGAACAACTTTGATATTTGTGAAGATAACTATGACTATTTCGCGATATATATATGGACTCGAGTGTTTCGAGGTTATATTCCTGCTTGATGTTGAGCACCACGCAGCAATTCAGCCAGTAGTGTAACTTAAAACATGACAAATTTTTCGGGAAATATCCAATATTGAGCACGGATCAGCTGATTATTTTTCTGAATGTTTTGTCTTGCAACAATATTTGACTAATAACACAAGTTGAAATATTACCTTTCTGAATCACATTGTTGATCAGATGAATCATAAGCCTGCTCTCTTGAATATTATTACCATGTCTGACCAATCCAATGAAGAACAGCATCAATGCCTGCAATGTCATTACCATCTTTATCCAATCACAGGAGGCTGGTGGTGTCATGATGCAGCTAGAAGAGAACCTGAATGAAGTGAAGAAGAAGGACGCACTTGCTCAGAGCTCTGTTGATCACAAGCGGCAGGCTGTCAAGGCGGAGCAAAAGAAAAAAAAGGAAGTGCTTAAGCAACAGACAGATGTAAGTTACGTCATGTTTTTCTGAAAATAAAAATTGAGAAAAATCAGTGTTTTCCATGAGTTCCGAAAAGATCGTGGTGTCGAATGGTCTTAGTGGGATGCAAAGTCCGTTGTCGTACACGAGTATGGGAAACAGGATCCAGCCATTGCCTGGACTATGGAAGGAGTGTGGTGGTGAATGGTTGCAGTGGATGGGGAACTCGGTGTCTCAATGAAAAGTCATTGTGTGGTCTCACTCCAGGGCCATCAATCTCTCAATTTTGGAACTGAATATTGGGCTCATGACCACTGTGAAAATCATTTAAAAATCTCGCAAAATTATCCTCGTCAGGCCCAAAAATTTCCCTCAAGTTATTGAAAATTTTCCCTCAATGTTTGACTCACTTGTTACTCATGCAGGTGACAATTTGAAACAGCACTAAGTATTGTTTTGGCTACTTGAGGTCTAGTATGTGGGCTAGTGAAAGGGGTGCGGGTGCTATTGATGCTGACCAGGGGCAGAATTTTGCCCTCGTCCAAAATCCCGTCTCGCAAGGCACAGTCACTTCCCCTCAGATGAACATGTTCCCTGGTAGTGTATGGAAAGTTTTGTATTATTCTGTCATATTTCAATCACCGATTTAAGTTGTGTTATGAAGCAGACACACCAAGACAGGGCTTCAGACTACTCGTTAAAATTGAATTCTCCAGCTCTGGGCATGTACATAGAACTTAGGCTAGCACTAGACTTTTAAAGGCATTAGCCAAAATTACTAATGCTTCTGGAAACTTAGCCATTTTCAAAAATTATATGCCAAATACTTTCTGTTTTCTCAACCCTTGCAATTGATAAAAATGCAGTAACTCCGACCAAACTTTTTATTTTTCATGTTGTGCACAGGTCCTTTTTATAATGTACTAGAAGATGACGCTTACCTGAAGAAAAATACAAATGAGCATTCCAAGGTCAACCTAATAAGTTGTAATGGATGTCATCCAACATGGGTTTTATAATGATCTAAGAAGTGTGGGCTCAGGTTCCCCCCTATACCCGAGTTACTTCGTGAGTACGCTGGCCACATGGGCATTTAAATGATGTTGACCTTAAAAAATTGGGCAGGAATTCCCCCCTATCCCTGTGTTATGGTGAGGTTACCCCGGTCATGTGGGCATTTTGATAAGCAAGACATTTTGGTCCAAAAATGTTTACGTAACTTGTGGCTAGCAAAATAACGCCAAGTCGTCCAAGAATAGGTAACATAAAACTAGCATTCCAGCATATATTTGATAACAAAACTCATTAACCGCTTGACATTTACTTTACCTTGCTTTCTTTCGGTTGCCAAAATGCAAACACGTCCCAGTCTCTCCATAACTTTTTACACTTGCGACATTTAGCGAGCTGACAAGGTATGACATGGTATGACAAGGTATGACATGGTATGACAAGGTATGACATGGTATGACAAGGTATGACATGTGACGCATTTTGATTTAAAAATAGATAACACACTCGTTCTTCTCAGTGTTGTCCATCAAATTCATTAAATAAAATTGTGAATTCTACAAACATCAACTATACCTTTGCTCCTGACAGGACACAAATACTCTGAAGACTAAGGAGAAAGAGTTGGCGAAGTTGAAGGAGCATATCAGTAAATTTGAGGAGCAGAGCAAGGCAGATGAGCAGAGTCTGGCCTTGGCCAAGAAACACTACCAGGCGGTCAGTGCTGGACTGTCCAGCAACACAGATGGAGAGGATGCGACTCTTAATGATCAGTTGATGGGTAAGATTATGGAGAAACTGGTTGTGATACGTATTTGTGAGATGACCAGTTGATGGGTAAGATTTGTTGAGAGACTGAATGCAATACATGTTTGTGACTCAATTTCTTTGTGTACATTAAGTAGATACACAGTGTTGTCACACCACTTGACCTAGTAGTTACAATTTCTAACAATACCTATTACTCAGGGCTTGGAATTTTCCGCGGAAACGCAGATTTCCGCTTTTTTCAAATGTTCTGTCCGCGCATATCCGCGTAAAAAAATCGGATTTGATATAAAATTTCCGTGGCAAATTCCTTTCTTACCGCGGCGTTGCAGACGATGTTCACCTCGAAAAGCGGAAGTTGCTCTTTATGTTTCGGAGGAACGTAAATTGTCAACATTGCCGGGGCATCTGGGATAGCGTGGTGGGATTTTCAATGGCGTTTCAAGTTATTGTAAACCGTGGCATCAAATACTACGGCTCTGCAGCCAAAAATGTGTGGGTTGGGAGTGGACGGACGAGCTAAAGGGACGCAGACGCATGCTACTGATGGTGGTAAGTTTTTTTTTTTAGTCCTCCCGATTTTTGTCGGGGAAAGGTTCACATCAACCATTTCAAGGCTGGGTAGCGTGCATGATTTGGGCCATAAAAGTTTCCGCGTTTTTTGTCATTGGTCATTCCAAGTCCTGATTACTAAAGCAGTGGTGGTTCTTCTGTGGTCTCTGTCGAGTTAGTGTGTTTTGTTATGCTGTTTTTGTGTTGTACACTATTTCAAGTTGTAAGATAATGCACTTGTGGTAAGTGGGTAATTGTGTTTGAAGTCAATTGCAAACACAATAACTGCATCTCCTATCTCTAAAGTGTTCTGTGATGCTGTTGTCGTCATAGTAAGTTCTCACCCTTAATTAAAAAAATTTCAGATGTTTGTATCAGAATTTTCACCCATGGACTAACTCTGTAATAGGCATTGGTAAAAATAGGCCTTTTACTGGGGTGATGAGTGAGGCACGTGATAGTTGTTAGGCATTCATATGTTATTGCAGCTCAGTATACTGTGACAGTTTCCAAGTGAAATCCCTGCTATATTTGTTTACTCTAGTTGACAATTGAATACATAGTTGAGCAAATAATGCAACTCACCTTTTTCAATTTTCTTTTTTTCAGCTGCAAAAGATGAGATCAGTAATGTTGAAACAGAGACGCAACAAGCACAACTCAAGTAAGTTTTCCTCATGATTTCTGTTTTGCTGTGATGCGAACACAAGATAAGCATCTATTGTGTGCTTGATTACATTATGATTTACAAGGACGAGTGTTTAGTCCAAGTCGGCACTTGAAGATTCAAGATTTCGAGTTAGATGTCAGCTTGTAGCTAGTGTGCATTACAGTGTATCTTTATCAAAGTGTTTACTGCCATACCACTGCTTCATTTAAGTATTCATTGGACGAGAAAACGTTGTACACAACTCTGTGTTGGAGCTCATTGCAAACCTTGTCTCTGAAAGGGCTTGTGTGGTCTTCATAAAAGATGTGTTACCATAATGATTATTAATTGATTGTGTGACTGTAAAATGACAGGCTGAAGCATGAGTCTCAGGAGATCAAGCGTAAACAGTCGGAGCTGAAGAAGACAGAGCAAGGCTACAAGAAGGACGAGTCAAACTATGAAGCTGCCAAGGCAAGTCTGGCTAAGGTTGAGGCGGAGATGAAACGTCTTGGTTATGAAGACGGGCAGCAGGAGGCTCTGGAAGGTCGTCGTCGAGAGTTGGGACAGCAGGTCAAACGACTGAAGGAAAAGTTAGACACACTAGAAGCCAGGTGAGTGTGGGGTCGAAGGGGTACAGTACGTGTGATGACAGTTAATGACCAGTTATGATAGGTCGTTCTAGCTACTCTGAGGGTGAATTCTGCTTGCACTCGGTTGTCATTGGTTGGAAATTTGGGTTGCGCTCAGTCGTAGGAGTGGGAATTATCAGTCACTTCATGTGAATAGTTTGTTATGTAAAATGAAAACTAAAATCAATTTGCTTAAGTATTTTGATGCCATAATTAATATGGGAGTTGTTTCCACATGCTTACTTTTTGTTCTTTATTACAGATTTCCACAGCTGCAGTTTGATTACAAGGACCCAGAGAAGAACTTTGATCGCAGCAAAGTTCATGGTTTGGTTGCTAAATTGTGCAAGGTCAAGGATGTCTCTTCTGCTACGGCACTGGAGGTCGCTGCCGGGAATAAGGTAAAAATCCACATGCCTTTAGCCCTTCGGTGTGCCCTTTGGTGTCAACTGATTTCCTTCAATAGAATTTAATGGGTGATAGACCCGATCCTGTGGAAAACCAAATGTAGATTCAGATCGCTTATGGTCTCGTCTTATTTGTACTGAGACTACAAGTTATGTCTAGGCAGAACCAACATTTGTATTGGTTGAGACTTGACTCATTAAGTTGCATGTCATGGCAGACTAGTTGTTGTCTTGAGGTCAATATGCAATCAGTGAATTTCAGGGATTCAGTGTAACCGCATTCAACTGATACAAGGGAGAAGAATGTGATGACGTTGGTTTGGAAGAGCAAATACACCTGTGAACACAGTTGTTGTTTGCAACAACGGATCATAGTTGTTGTTTGCAACACCGTATCATAGTTTAGAGTAGCTTTAATAGTGAATAAAGTGACACCTCAACTTGAAGAGTCTCGTCTCATGCAATAAACAACTGTTAGTTCTTACCAAGCCCTGGAATTGCCTCTAATATGACTAAGCAACAACTTGGAACCAATTTCATAACAATAAGCGGTCTAAACCTAGGTTGTTTTTTATGATGGGAGTTTGGTTCATTGGCAATTCCTTGATGCAGTAGTTTAAGTTGTGCAGTGCAGCACAGCTGAACGTGTTTATGACATGTTGGTTAGTTGAGGTACGAAGTTCATGATTTTTTTAAACGCAGGTTATTGCAGTACAGAAAGATCTCGATGTAGTTTACCCAAAGTTCTATTTTCTTGAGCAGTCAACTCACTGCTGTCTTCGTTATTGTTATCTTTTCACATTTTACTTATGTCTACAGCTTTACAATGTGGTCGTGGACACAGAAGTTACTGGTAAGAAGTTACTCCAAAAGGGGGAGCTGAAGAGGCGCTTCACTATCATTCCACTGAACAAGATATCGGCAAAGAGTATTGATGCGGGAGTGGTCAAACACGCTGAGCAACTGGTATGATAAAGCTTTAGTTTGCTATATTTCTATTACGTCATTTGTAGTGTATCCTGAAAAAGCCATTTTGTTTCCTTGAGTTTTACATGTAAGCAATCTTTTAATCGCTAATAAATGTATTGTGTCGTGTGACTATTTGGTCAGATATAACTCCTATGTAAATGTTACTACCACTAAAAAGGTGATAATTTAATTTGTAAAAAGCAATCTTAGCATGGCGTTATACAAGTGCAGTTGCATGGGACCGCACAATTAGTGAGTTTAGTGAGTTTCTCCAAGTGATTGTTGTGAGTATACTCAGGCTGGTTACTTGTCTATGGAATCTTCACTTCGTTGACTGAAGAGTCCCTGTAACATTTGTCAAGTGTATAAAGCCGTTCTGGTAATATTACTGTAAAAAAGTAATGTTCTCATGTTCGCACAATTGGTATTTTTATTGTTATCAAGTTTCTTGTAACCAGTAATCTGCACTAAAATTGTAAAAAAAAGTTAGTGTTTTTCCCTTTTTCACACTATTGCTATATTTATTGTTATCAAGTAATCTGCACAAATAGCATCTGACAGTGACCCTGTTGTAAGGCAGCCCTAACTCTGGGTTTCTGTGCTAACAGGTTGGCAAGGATAACGTACACACAGCTCTCTCCCTGGTTGGCTATGAGAAAGACTTGCAGAAGGCCATGGAGTTTGTTTTTGGCTCCAGCTTTGTGTGTAAGGACATGGACGTGGCTAAGAAGGTGACCTTCAACGACAAGGTCATGAAGAAGTCAGTCACTCTGGGAGGTGACTCCTTCGACCCCGCTGGGACACTGTCTGGGGGTGAGTCGCGAGACCTCAGAATAGCTGTGATGATAGCGATAATTATTAAAATAGTAGTTGATATGGGCTTACCCAGTCATTCTTCTAAGTTTGAATTTTGCTAGCTACCAGAAGTATTATGCAATGTTGATGAGGCATCTTCTACCACCAGGTGGAGATTTCATCTTCAAACTCCTGTACAAACATGGGTTAAGTACTGTGAAACCTGCATAATGAGTCACATTCTTGCATGTCTGTCACAAAATTCAGTCTTTGTTCTGATTCATACACTCTACCTATCATTCGAGTCAGATTCTTTTGGTTGTATCTGCCTAATGCTAGATGAGTGTAATGCACTTTGTTTTCATGTGCAATGTTTGTTTTAATATGGTTTTTGTGATTGGAGTTGGTGACCGGTGTTGTCTTTCAGGAGCCCGTCCCAACACAACAGCCATCTTACTCAAGCTGGACGAGGTGCGACAGGTGGAGGAAGAGTTAGTTCAGAAAGAGGCTGAACTGCAGGCAACGGACAAGGAGCTGAATGGTCTCCAGAAGGTGGCAGGGCAGTGCGTATTCGATTCTTCCCATTTGATCATTTAACACTAAGAGTATGTTTGTGTCGGTCAAGTGCTTTCACAACATACAAAGATCAAGTGTCAAACAGGGATGCCATGAATTCTTTGTTGCGAACTTCTTCAGGGCACCTTAATATCTACAGAGATTCCCTTTGTCTCTAATGATGTATTACAAAAACCAATCTGCTGTTTTTCCCTTTCTCCATATGGTGTTAGCAAAAGAATGACTTGGTTTTCCTTCATTTTTAAAAATTATATTAAAGTAAAACTATAACGTACAATAATTAGAGTTAAACCTAGAAAGCATTATTATATCTGGGTGCCTTTTCTTCAAACTATTTCCTTTAATAGTGAACAGAATCATTCCACTTTCCACAAATTCTTCTGGGAAGTTGATATTCTATTCCTCTCCAACATTTCTCACTTTCCAAGTAGCCTTGCTAATTCTTGTCATGTCCACGCCGACCTCACATCTCACCTGTGACCTGTTGCATGAAACCGTCCCAATAGGTACTCGACTGTTCCCTAAATTTTTTGTGCGTTAGTAAACTTTATTTAATCATTGCTGTTTTCAATGACTTTGTATCTGGTTTGGTGAGCTCCTGTTTTACAAATGTCACTTTTATTCATCCACATATTAAAGATGTGTTGCTGATGATAAGGAGTGTGGAACTGACCCAGATACCACAGTGCCCCCTGTGAGCAAAATGTTTTTATTTTTTGCATTTGCCTCTGTATCTTCGGATTTCAGTATTGTATTTTCATGAAATTCAGCAAATAGGTTTCTGTTAAGAAGCTGACAATTCCTCTTTATTTTCGGACAGATTTGCTGTTTTCTGCGCCACCTGGTGACCATTTTTGTTATTTTTGTGTCCATTTTCTGGCGTTCACATCCCTATCTGCCATACCACTTAAAGGATTGTATGAGAATTTACAGATGTGTTCCTCATGAGAAAGCCTTGACTGAAGTTGACTCTCAGACGGGTTCGACTACTGTGTCGCCCCCTGGAGATTTTGTTTTTGAATGGTACAAATGTCAAACTTACCCAAATACCACAGTGCCCCCTGGTAGCATTTGTTTTACGTTTACCTCTGTATCTTTGGAGTTCACAAATGTGTTATCGTGAAATTCGGCAAATAGGTTTCTATTAAGGAGTCGACAGCGCCTTCCCATTTTCAGACAGATTTGATGTTTCCTATATCACCTGGTAGCCATTTAAAAATTTTCGCATGTTTTGGACGTCTGCCTCTCTATCTGCCAAACCACTCAAAGGACGATAATGAAAATTGACGGTTGTGTTCCTGATGCGTAGACTACTTCTGGTGACCCTCAGGGGCAGTTTTGCTCTTTTGCATGTACAGATGTATCTCCTTAACCCTTTGAAGGATCTGCAAAATTTTGGCACATGGGCTACTATAGAGATGGCAACATGATGATGAGTTTCAGACCAATCGAACTATAGCTGTACCCCCTAGTGTCAATTTTTTATACGTTTACCTCTATATCGTAGCAGTTCTTGGCTTATTTTTATGAATTTCGGCAATTAGTTGTGTGTTTCACAGAGACAACGCCACCTTCTAAATTCGGATGGGTTTGACGTATTCTGCGCCATCTAATGGCCATTTTATAATACTAAAAACCCATAGAAGCACTCTGTTTGTGGTGCCATTGTGGGCACATTTCAGCACCCCGCGTTGCCGTTGTACAATAATAAGATTATATGAAAACAGCCTTTATTCTATGAAAACAAATTGGGATTAAGTCTTTAAATAGAGGCATTGCACGAAAAGTTCTCATTTTATTTTTAATCATGAAAACAAGATAGAGTTTAATCTCACTATGTATCAAACCTGAAACTAGACACAGCATGATAGCAATGAAGATAAAAAGCACATGGAAGGACAATCAGTGTTTGCTCTGAACATGGCCAAGTCTCTTGATCAGTCCCTAGTGGGGCATCTTCATACCACCAGTGACAGTTGTCTCCCATGTACCTCAGGTTTGCCAAGCTGAAGCAGCAGTATGAACTCAAACTTGGTGAGGTGGAGCTGCTGCAGAAGAAGTTGGAGCAGAGCAGTCATGGGCAACAACTAGAGGAGATCAACAACATGCAGAAGTCTATAGGTGGGTGTGCATGCATGTACTGTTGGGAGTCCACAACAACATGCAGAAGTCTATAGGTGGGTTTGCATGCATGTACTGTTGGGAGTCCTCAACAACATGCAGAAGTCTATAGGTGGGTGTGCATGCATGTACTGTTGGGAGTCCACAACAACATGCAGAAGTCTATAGGTGGGTTTGCATGCATGTACTGTTGGGAGTCCTCAACAACATGCAGAAGTCTATAAGTGGGTGTGCATGCATGTACTGTTGGAGTCCTGTTTCTGTCATCGTTGTGTTGCTGCACAGTAAAACTAGCAGAAATGATACATTCACAAGTGTGATTTTCACTTTAATTTGTCTGTTTTTGTCAGTCTGTCAGATTATTAGATTTTTCTCTCCTGGTCATATTGATTGCGACTATGCTAGATTTCATATTTACTACTAAGACTGTAAAAGCATGTTGACAAGTCTGCAAATTTTGCCAAATAGCTACGTAACTGTGGCGTTTAACTCAGTGACAGTATACATTTTCTTAAGGTAGAAAGCCTGTATAATTTTAACTTTATACCAATCTGCCTTTGATTGGATCTTGTGACTGTGTGTTTGTAAAACTTAGCAAAAACAACAGTATAGATAACATAGAATTTTTCGTGACATAATAGTCCTTTTTATAGCCTCCCATGCAAAGTGGAACACTTTAAAAGCAATCCTAGCATAGCAATGTCTTAGTATTTCAACGTTTCATATAAATTCAGCCAGCCATTTCTGGGATATGGTGTTCTAAAGTTTGCTAAATGTGTACTTTTTATGATCATACACAACCTTAATGTTCTTCCACAAACCAACTTTTGATGTTGACTGCTTACTTTTATAAAATCATTCTCATGTTTTCCCTTAATCAAATTAGAAATGATTTCTATGCTTGATCAAACTAACTGATACTTACCATGTCTTTGGAATAAAACTGCCAAACTTGGATAAACTTGTTGCAAAGAATAACATTTTTGTCAATCTTGGTTATAGTCACCTACAGGGGTCCCAGGTTTTGAAAACCAGTTTCTTCCTCTGATTAACAGACATCAATTGACTGTCATGGCTTTTTAGTGCTTTGTTAGTTTGGGCCTGCTGATTGAAGTGGCCAAATTTCTGTTTTTATTTATGCATCCCACATATGTATATAATTATGTATGGATGTGGATGCATTATTTAATAGACATGTACTAATGGTGGTTTGCTATTACGTAAACCGCCGTATGTTGCTGTCATCCTTGTTTGTGTTCTCTTCTTTCTATAAGTGTTTCCTGTTGCAGATGAACAGCAGGCTGTCCTGCAAACAGCTGAAGATCGCAAGAAGTTAGCTCAAACCAAGGTGAAAGATCTGGAGAATAAGATCAAGAATGCCAAGGTGATCCGCGAGAAGGAGTTGAAGGATGCAGAGAAAGCTGTGGGCGAGGCGAAGAAGAGGACAGAAGAGTCTGTGAAGAAGACCAAAGAAAAGCAACAGGTTAGCATCTGTGATTGGTTATTACTTGGCGAAGTATGTTGCTCTTCCATCAAGTTTGTTTTTTTTTTTTTTTTTTTTTTTTTTTTTTTTTTTTTTGTT
>NMRA01000691.1:142563-173053 GCA_002633005.1 Phoronis australis
GAAGTCGCTTTCAAGATGGCGGATCTGGCGCATGTTGACCCATTTTCAGTCATGCTGAGGTGCCATTTAAACGGGAATAAAAAATTGCGTGAATTTTTGCATGTGGATTCTTTGAGGTACACTCTTTCAAATGAACTGGAACAATTTTTTCTCAAACTTACCGTTTTTGAGTTATTTGACTTTGAATTTCTTTAAAAAAAACAAAATTTCAATTTTTTCGAAAAATTTAAGGAATTGTGTGGTACTATTAATTTAGATAGAGTTTTTAACGGGGTTTCAGAAGATGTTTTCCATTTTTCGTTAAGACATCTACTTTTCGAGTTATTTGAGATTTTCTGATAACGCTGTTCCTTTGTTGAGCGCTCTTGCTGCATTGATGTTGGTTTATCTTCTATTGAACTGGACTGTAGCCTATTTCTTATTGATTTATGACATCTAAGTTCGTCATATGAATGTTATGATGTTTTTCATCATGGCCACCACCATCATCATAATCGTCATCTTCGTCATCATCTCCCACGTTGTCTTTTCTTCAGTTAATTTCGCCAAGTGTCACTCAAGACTGTAGCCTATTTCTCAGTGATTTCTGACCTCTACGTTCGTCATATGAATGATATCATAACTTGCATTGTCCATCATCGCCACCATCGTCGTCATAGCTATCATCTTCGTCATCATCTCTGTCGTCGTCTTTTCTGATCATCTCTAACCTGGTTTTTTGGTTAATTTTGCCAAGTTTCGCTCCTTTGAGCGCTTTCATTTATTATGTTGTTTTGCTGATGGACAGGGAAATTGTTAAATTGGTTTTTTACTTGTTTGGATATGTAAGGGAGGAACGTAATTTTGATTGACGGTTGTCATTTGCTGTTCCTATTTGGTTTTGTAGTTAATACATTTTTGACGGTTAAAATAATTACATGCTGAACATACTCCGAGAAGCATTTTTGGAAACATGGCCTGGTACAGAACTTGTCAAGAATTTTTTGTCTTACATTTGTTTTATTTCTGTTTTCATTGATTGTGGAGCTTTTTTTTAACAGGTTACATTCATTCTGAACTCATGTTTTTGCTTATAAAGGACTGGTGCATAGGATTGACAATACCATCTTTGGACCATTTTTGCAGAAAATTATCCTTGGAAGGGCATGTTAGCTAACATGTTACTTTATGATGGTTAAATTTGGTGAGGGCTCGATAAGTTTAAAATAAGGTGACCACGTCTTATACACGCATTGCTCTGTTGTTCTCTCATGGATTCTTGCTTCTGTCAGGAAGTGGAAAGCATACACCTAGAGGTGGAGGAGCTGACGAAGGACCTCGACGGATATGAGGTGCAATTGGCGACCATTGAAGAGGTAATCAAGATGTATGAAGAACAGATGGCTGAGCTCCAATTAGCAGCTAGTGAAACAAAGGTATGTCAATGTTATATAGTGCACTCTTAAACGTGTGTGATGAGATTCTAGCTAAGAAGATTGTGAATTGACCTTGTACTTGTAAGCTGTCCAACTGTAGACCCGACTGCGTAGTCTATGCAAGATGGATGTCAGTGACGATGAGTATTGTTATTGTGCACCCACATACTTATTTGCGAGTGCATATTGCCATCATCTCTGCCTGGGCGTCCAGCGTCCGCTGGTGTATCTCTTAAACCCTTCCCAGGATCTTGATGAGATTTGGTAGATATGGTCCAATGAAGCTGACAATAGATGACGAAGAAGTTCGGACAGTTCCGACTACAGGTGTGCCCCCGAGTGGCACTTTATTTTTTTACGCTTTCCTCTATCTTCAAAGGTCCTCAACAGATTTTCATGAAACTTGGCACATAGGCATCAATAAGTGCCACTGTTTTTGTCTGTCTGGTGGATTTTTATGAAATTTCATATAGCTTTCTATTAACTCATTCCTCCCTGATCCCGCCTTATGGCGTGACTGTTTATTTTCACTCAGGGCCTGATGCCGTCTGGAGGCGTTATCTAACAATGTATCTCACAGGCGGATCACGCCTTCAGGAGGGATAGAAGGCAGCAATTTATTGGTTTAAGTTTAAATATATCTAGGGTATTCCCAGTTTTCTATCCAATGAGGATTGAGACATCATACTCTATGTTAACTTCTTGTTTGTGAAGTTAATGCCTATTGGCTGTTATTTCTGCAATTTAGAACCATTTCTTCACAAGCAAATTATCAATTGAAGGAAAAACCAGGAAGCGTGTTAACTTTGTAGTGGTTGTTGTGGTAACTTTTGAAAGGTTATAAAGATATTCCTCCCTGAAATATAGTATGTTTGTTTGATTTGAAGACTAGAATTAAGCTAATTGCCCTGAATTGTAGCCTAATTGGTGTTACATAACACTGCTGTCACCACTTAATCATCTGCTAGGGTGCTCCTGTTTATTTTATTTGAACTGACCAGAAACAATAACAAAATGTTCAATTACTAGGAACATTCTACTCTGTGACTAGCACTGTGCACACACTCACTTGAAATTGCTGCCTTGATATTATACGGACATCATCTCTGCTGCTCTCTCACAGTTCTTGAAGTTTTTATTATGGAGGATAGTGTGGATACTGATGACACTGGTCACATTTAGATATAGACTTCAGTGATTATGGATATGATAGTGTGGATACTGATGGCACTGAGTGGTCACATTTAGATACAGATTTCAGTGATCTAGTTTATGATGAGGATATGCTACACAGAAAACTTTCTTGACATGTTTTCTGGAAATTTAAATGGATTATTTGTAAACAATCGTCTTTGTTTCTGGAAAACAAAAAGTAAAACTACTTGTTCAACCCTTTATCGATTTTGAACTTGGATAAATTTTACATCAACATGAAGCTCATTTACTCAAGATGTATTGCTGAAAATTTGGTATTATGTTTATTAATGACTGAGTGATGAGGTTTTAATTATGTGCAGTGCTTGTGACCTAGTTTTGAGTGAAATACCCTCTGACTTCAAGGGGGTAGACATTCCACAGCTCATCCAGGCCACTAAGCAATTTATTCCATATGGTGCTCAGGGTCGAATGAGTTAAAGGAATGATGACGTGTCCGTTTTCGGATGGATTCGGCATATTTTGCACCATCTGGTGGCCAGTTTTACTGTTGTCTAGTCGCCCCTCTATCAACCAAACCAAGCTAAGGGTGATTGTGAAGATTGGCATATTTGTTCGTAGCGTGAAGAGGGTGGTTGATGAGGATTTTCCGACAACTTTGAATACTGTAGTGCCTTCTAGTGGCAGTTTAGTTTTTTTTTGCCCACTGCAGGTTCTTTATTAAATTTAGTAAGTGTGTTTATATAAAGTTGACAACGGACGGTGACAACTTTCAATTGCATACAACGAACGCTGTACCCCTTAGTGATTTTTTTCCGTTTTCCTCAGTTTCTCTGAAGTTTCTTGATGGATTTTATGAAATTTGATATATAGCTTTCTATTAAAGAATTGACAACATGTTGTCTTTTTATGGAAGAATTTGCGGTGTTCATTTTCACCATACAAATAAACACCCCTAGAAGCACACCATTTGCGGTGCATTGATGGGTGCATTTTAAAGCTCCGTAATGCTCTTGTAATCCAGTCTGCCCCCATATTTGCGGATAAACATTACAGTCTGTACAAAATGAAGGAAATGCTTTAATGTTGCTGTTTCAGTTACTAAGTTGACAGACTCGAACACAATCAGTAATTCTTTTTTAATATACTCCAATATAAAGAACCCATTCTTACTGGGTCTGTTAGACCTGCTAAGCAACAAGTCTTTCTGGACCTATAACGATCAACTTAATATCTTCTATTGCATTTTTATTTACTAGATAATAGTAGTTTCACCAGATACTAGACTCTTTGTGTCTTAACCGATGTGTCACTATACACTGCATTGCTACACATTGTACTATATTTGTTTATACTGCTCTGCGGTACTTTTATTTATTTCATGTACGATACCATAATTGTTTCCACCCAGATTACTCTAATACCTCATCTTAGTGCTATTAACTGTTATTTCACATTTACTTCTAGCCCTTGCATGACAGTGTGTCACTTTAATATATATACATATATTGTCCAATCATACCCCAGTTGAGGGTGGCAGTAAACTATGATACTATGACTTCCCACTCCAGGAGGCCGTTAAGAAAGCGCAGGGCGAGCTGACCAAGCAGAAGGAGCTGCTCAAGTCACGGAATAAAGACATTAATGACAGGATAGGCCAACAGAAGGCACTGCACAAGGAGGCGAATGATGCCCAGCTGCAGATCCAGGAACTTGAACACAAAGTGGCTAAGCATAACAAGGACTCCAAGGATGCAGGCAGACAGGTGTGTGGGGTCCTGACGGTTATGGTCAGACTTTGAGTCATGAGTCGAGTATCTCTTGTCGTGATAGAACACAGACATCTTAAGTGGGGCACATTCTAAGAAACTGACTTAAGTGCATTTTGATCTAAGTCAATATTTCTCTCAACTTCCAAAGTTTGAAGCTTCCGTATCTGGTAAGGTAGTCAAAATTAAGACAAAACTTAGGTATTGCTAAAAACCTTCAAACTTAAGGTTTTTTTCTTGAAACTGTCTTGAGATGAATTTAAATGTTAAAATTGAAAGAAATTTAAGATTGGTCTTAGCTTGGTTACTTTTTTGGAACGGCCCCCAAAAGTCCAGTCTCCTGCTGGTGACAGTGACTGGTACTCTGGCTTGACCAACTACTGTCTTGAAGCAACTTACCTTGTGGTCATTTTTTGCCTTTTTGAATAGTTGTAGAATTCTTGGTGTGTTTCCCTAAGTTACCAGTCTTGTTTTTTCGCTTACAGGTCGAGCAGTTGCTGCAGAAGTACGAGTGGATCGCAGACGAGAAGGCATACTTCGGCAAAACTAACACAGCATACGACTTTGAGGCCAATGACCCGAAGGAGGCAGGTCGGCGGATTCAGAAACTACAAGAGACCAAGGAGAAACTGTCCAAGAGTGTGAACATGAGGGCCATGAACATGCTGGGCAAGGCGGAGGAACAGGTAAGTGTATTAATACTAACTGTTATTGTACAAGTATTTTGTAATAGTAATAATAATAATAATAATAATAATAATAGTAATAATGATAATTTTTTATTATAATGTTACCGTATTTTGTACTAATGTTGAATTGGTGCAAGTGTCTGGCACCCGTTCCAACAAACACTTCACATTTCTAAATTCTGTGCTTGTCGTTCCAAGTATGCCAGTGGCCTATGGCCAATTTAAGTGGCTGTGGCTCTCTCTAAGTTTGGGTGTGGCAGCCAACTTGGAACACATTGCTGTCATAAGGTCTGATGATTTTCGGAATTTCTGTTGCAAGAGAAGGTTGCCGCTTGAAGAGAGTTCAGATATTTTGCCTCTTAATTCTTTTTAACAGCTACCTTCCCTTTTCTCCTCGTTTGGTTCTTTTTCATCACTTTGTGTGGTCTGCTTATGACTCGATTGTGACCCACTTTTTATGACTGACCTTTCTCTCCTTTAGTACAATGACCTGATGAAAAAGCGGAAAATTGTTCTCAACGACAAGGCCAAGATTGCTGCAGTGATCGCTGAATTAGATGAGAAGAAGAATGAGGCTCTGAAGAAGGCACACTTACAAGTCAACAAGGTAGATATGAACAGTAGTTAACATTTTTAGATATCATCAAGCTCCGTTGAGGTTGTGACAAAGTTGCAAGGGAAAATGAATGCAATTTGAGAGTAAGTCATCAGTACTGTGTCAGCCAGATGGTTTTGATACAAAATGCTGTCCTTTGTTCAACAATGATATGTTCACATGTACTGCAGTCACACATGTATAATGCTTAAGTAATGATTATGTACTCTTTCTGTCTTACACATGCACAAACACACACGCACACACACACACACACACACACACACACACACACATGCAGGTGTACCTGCATATGTAGATACAGTTGATTCTGATCATGGTAGATCATGAGTGTGGCTGGGTTTTCCTGCCTGTTCAACAGGAGTACACTCAACAGAGCAACCGTAAATGAGAAGGTGTTCGTGACCTGGGATCAAACTGTGGGAGACAAACTGAATGCTGGCTTGCTGCTGCAAATAAAATTGTCCATTTACACCTGACACATTGTTCCTTGCTGCAGGATTTTGGCTCTATCTTCTCAACACTCTTACCTGGCACTAATGCCAAATTGGCTCCGGTTGAGGGACAGTCTGTTCTTGATGGATTGGAGGTCAAGGTTGCTTTTGGGGATGTCTGGAAGGAAAGTCTGAGTGAACTGAGTGGAGGTCAAAGGTCAGTTTGCTTTAGTGATGTGTACCTTTAGTTATACTTGTACCTTTTTACAGTTTCCTATTCCATATTTATTGCCAGTTTGCATGTAGATAATCATAGTTGTATTCAAGTGGTACAGGGGATGTCATTGTTCGTTTTTCTAATAACTTGATATCGTCAATTCTGTTGTGTCTTGCACGTGTTTGTATGTTGCTTAGTATATATCCCATGGTTTAATTCAACTAGTGTCACTGTGACTTTAGTATATGTAAGGTAAGTAAGGAGTAACAGTGTATTAAAAGAGCTGATGGTTCATGTTACCTCCTTGACTTATAATGTGTCTCTGCAATCTTGTTGCACTTAATGTGAATGGGATGTTGTTTACTTGAGACATTTGCTTGGTTTATGGTTAACATTCTTTATGATTGTCTTTTCAATTTGGGACTCTGTACTTTGTCAAGAAACTATTCATTTACATTGTCTAGTGATCCCGTTCTCTCTTTTGTTTTGAAATAACTTTTTATGTTCTTTTATTCTTGGGGAATATTTGATTTTCATGGTGATTTTCACTGTGACATTTTCTTATGCCTGAAATCGTATGTAATCAGTGTGTATCTGGGGACTGTTTGCTATTGTATCTCTTTGCCTCTCCTCCAGGTCCTTGGTGGCGTTGTCACTCATCCTGTCCCTGCTGCTGTTCAAGCCCGCCCCCCTTTACATCCTGGACGAGGTCGACGCGGCCCTTGACCTCTCGCACACACAGAACATTGGGCAGATGTTGAGGACCCACTTCAAGCACTCCCAGGTAAATACGTAATTAATTGAACTTCTATAGACCTATGCGAAATACGGAGGCCACAACTCGACATTAAGGTGATGAAACCAATGCAATTCAGCATCACCGACAACTATTTACATCATGGCAGTGTCGCAGTCTACTTCATTACCACAGTCACTGGTATAAGTTAGTATTTTGTAATATTGCAGGGCTCTGATTACAAAACTAAGTCAAATTGAGAAGATTTTGCCAGCTTCAGGCTTGTGATTCAGAGATTAACAGGGTTGCTGACAGCAGGCAATGTAATGCAAAGAACTTACCTGCATGTTTGATTTTTCAACTATACACCTGAATATGAGTGCCATCACTAGTTATTTAAATTCCCGTAAGAAAAACAAACTGCATGTGGCTTTGCTGCTAATCTTGAATAACTGCAATAGATGGCTATATCATTTACTGTATAATTATTTTTTTACTGAGCCTTGTCTAAATATTCAAACTTAACGCCAACAACAGAGGTCATGATGGTGACACTCTTTTTAAATTTTATCTGGACACAAACTTAATAAAATTGTCCCCAAAGCTTATTTTCTTTAAATAATACATAGGCGTGGAAAAGTATCGCTCCCGGCCACCACCCAGGTATGATATCAACTCTCTGACTTGAAACGCCACTTTCATATCAAATGAATTTATGTACATCAACATTAAAAAACGATTTGAACCAGTTTGCATTATTGTAAGTGTAGGAATTATTGTTGTCAGTTCTGCTCCTTTGTTTGTGTCTCACTCAGGTCAGTTCTGCTCCTTTGTTTGTGTCTCACTCAGGTCAGTTCTGCTCCTTTGTTTGTGTCTCACTCAGTTTCATCAATATTCTCTCCGGCTTATTGGGTTCTTCGGAATACCAAATATCTTGAACAGCAGTAAACACGGGCAATCTTTACATTTTTTGCCATGTTTCACTGCAAATTGATTACTTCCACGCATACAGCTTCCTTTGACTTTTGTGACAGCCCACTACAACATACTGTCTTCCATCTCTTTATTTTGGACGGCTTAGTTTTTCTGGTCTTTTCACACTTTCACCACGCACCGCACACCAACGGTCCAGGGGAGTTAACTCTTCGGGATTGCTTGCGGAGAAAGGTCTATCAGCAGGACCCTATCTCTCCTGAGGGGAAAATTGTCTGTGCCTTTTGAGAGGTTTTTTATCTTTAGATTGGAGGGTGAATACTGTACCACTACATCATTGTCTCAGCTTGGTGTACTTGTAATTGCCACTTCTCTGTCTTTGCAGTTCATCGTGGTCTCTCTCAAGGACGGCATGTTTAACAACGCCAACGTCCTGTTCAAGACTAAGTTTGTGGATGGTGTCTCCACTGTCACGAGATACGTCCAGAACCAGGCCTCCCGCAGCACCTCCAGTGTGACTAGCGACAAGTCAACAGTCAAAAAGACAAACAAGAAAGCTCGAATTGAGCACCCAACTCAACCACTCGCTCAAAGCAATGCTTGAAAGAGAGGCTGTGACAGATGTTCTGACAGTTTGCCCTGGAATCAGAATTTGGTCTTATTGGCTATTGTGCACAGAGAAGTGGTTTTTGAAATGTAATGGCGAATTCTTGGGGAAGGGGAGGGGGGCAGATGGAAACAGTGCACAGATGTTCTTTTTCATTTCAGATTCTGGCTAGGTTGAGTTAGTTTGTAAAAGGTTTTGAAGAGCACCATTAGACCATTAGGTTTGAAATGAAGAGTGTTCCAGTTTAACAACCCATGCTGTCAACTTGTGTGTATGGATTTGTGAGTAATTTTAAAGAAACTGTTTGTCAACCCATGGTTTTGCTTACACTGTCCTACAAGTGTTTAAAATTGCACTCACAATGCCTCCTTCATCTCAATGTTTGCAATTTATAGAGAACACTTGCAGGTCGGCGCATTTTCAAGAATCATGAATATGTACTGAATTTTTAATATTGTTATTTTTTCACCTTGAACATTGTTTTTGTCATCTTGTTTAAACATATTCTGATAGCAGGAAGAATGAGTTTTGTGTGCATGCCTGTGAACATCTAGTTGTTTTGTGTTGCAATGTGTAAATATTATGTGTAGTTCTGTGTAGTTCTGCCTCTATGTGATATGTTCCTTCATTCAAGTCACGTTTCCTATGACCTAATGACCAACTATTCTAATTTTTTTATTTTTTCTGTTTTGTTGCATGCATCAAAAATATACACTTTAAACTAAGGACAAGATACTTTCGAGGGTCAATTGTGCCACACATACCTCCCAGATGTAAGAATCAAGGAGACTACCAATGGCACAGAACCTCTCATAAACCCAAAATCAAAAGAAAATAAATCTCACTACTGAAATACAATAGCCATGCTACCTGTGAGCCTAGGATGTGAGTGTGCAGACTCAGTTTAGTGATGTCCAGGTACTGTCTGTTTTACCAATTTTTTAAAGAATGTCTAGACTAATGGTTACATGTCAAATTTTATGTAATATTCAATCCTCTTGTGTTCATTTGTCTGTTGTGTATATAGCTAGTTGTTTTATAACATCCGATGTGAACATTTCTTATCGATTTGCTCTTATCCATATGCACATTTAGCTCTAAATAAATGATTATTTAATTATATTGATTATGATTGGTGTTCTCTGGTTACCAATTAGGGTAGAATTTCATATATAACCAAATGCGAATGTTTCGCATGTATACGACAGGCCTTGCAAATGGCAGCCACTGAAGTGGTTTGTCATTGAAGTTGGAATGTTGAATTATCGACTTGAAGGCTTCCCATTTCAACTGTATGGTCTGCTCTCTGATCTAAAGAACAGAGCCCAGTTGCACTCACACATAACAAAATATATCCACCTGCGTAATATACTCGTTGTTAACTTACCATTTTGCGTCACATGCTTTCAAACTCATTTTTTCTCACTTGTCATACATTACATTCAGCCAGGTGACTTGGAGCATTTCGGAAAACAAGGATGTGAACAGAACGATTTGCGAGATGCTAAATCTTGAGAATCAGTCATTCGATTAAAAATGTCTTCGAAAACACGTGGCTGATTTTTAACGTGATTGTGTGTCAAAAATTGAAAGTTAATGAACAAATAGGGTATTTTACAAATTTATTTTAGTACCGACGTTCGTCCTTTTATTTGTACTATTTTTACCATTTTATATTCTTATCCATTGGTAACTACACGGCATTCCAGCATCTATTTGACACATATAATGTTAGTTTACTTTCTTAAATTTCGTCTTAGACCCTTCTTCCGTTTTGGTTACATGTACGTGTGGGACGAGGCAATTGTTGGGGTATGGGTATGGCGTATAATTAGACAAAAATTTACAAGTAATCTGCAAATCAACTGGTTTCAATTTGCCACTCGGTAGCTCGTGGGTTGATCTCTCTGGGACGCAATGCTACGCTCCCATCTGTTGAAAATTATGCCGAATAAACGCCCATAGAACTTTATTCTGGTGTGAAACTTCTTTTGTCAAGTGTCCAGACTGGTGCGTTTATTCGGAAAATTTCCTCTTAAAGCTCACTCCCATTCAACTTTTTGTCACAAATTCAGTTTTATGGAGCATTTACATATAAAAGCGAACAAGGTGTTGTGTTTATTAACATAAAATTTAAAAACAGTTTTAAGTAAAAAATGTCAAAGTCAGCAAAACTATGACTTTCCGTTTACACGCCCTCCTTTTCCGCCGAATAAGCGCGCGGGCGTTTATTTGGTGTTACTAAACTGCCTGCAAATTTCCATTTTCCGAATTCACATCCATGGGCTTATCTACGGAAAATTCCGGTAGACACCGATATAAATTATAAAAGACCTGGCAGAAACTCGTTCCCAAACTCGCAGTGCGGTGTTCCGCCGGAAAATTCCCGGCGACAAGGATTTACTGCAGGCGGATTTAGAAGAGGGTGGGCATCAGGGGGGCCGTCCCCTCTTGGCTGCCGCAAAAAGAAAGAAAAACAGCAAAAGTGTGAGGAAATATTGAGTTCATTAATTAACCCCGGTACTTAACACTATACGGCTGAAACAAGATTTGACAATGTGTGGAATTTTAGTTATTGATGTGCCTGATGGGACTGGCAACCGTAGTGGCGCTCTGCACTACCACTCCGTTTCCGTCGTCTACTCCACTGCGTAATGAAGAAAACTGCCATATTTTTTTAAGTTGAGTGACAATGAAGAAACAAAAGCTGCTGTTAAGGCGTAAATTCTAGTCGAAGCCATAGTGAGTCACTCAGAAACTCATAATTCTTTCTTCGTCAAACATTGAAAATAAGACGATTTGAAAAGCAATCCTCGTCGTTTATGCCAACACGAAAGATGAATTACGGTAGGTCTTTTGGGGAGACTTAAGACTATTTTAAACAACAACTTAGCAACGCACTGGTTGCACAAAATATAAAGCGTGTAATCAACATATCAGGTTCGCGGGCAAACGCTCTGGACCATATACAGTGTCTCTTAAGCACGCGGAATTTTATTTGGAAGCGTGCCGGAATTGTGCTTTGACCGCAAATTTGTTGCGAACTCGAAAGAGCTGGACGCTGTAAATGGTATTGGGAGAAAGAACAATTCCTCATGGTTTGTTGAACCTCTATTTTTTGAAAATTTATTGAGTTTTGTGTTTGCTATGGACGGCTGAAGTGTTGAAGCACCCGTGGAATTTCTAGTCCGGAGTGTCATACCTTAGTGTAGTATATTACATACGGCCAAATCACAACCAAGGTCCATATTTGGTGGCCACTTTTGGTGAAAAATGAGGGTTGTCATATTACTGTAAAAGCTCGGTTATTTTAAAATGCCATCATTCCAGGTTTGTAATCTAAAATCTTTTTTGCACAAGAACCATCTAATAAAATTTTATGGCCTAATGCATCGCAGGTGTACAAAAGGGTACGCACACTACAACTTGTGTGGTCACAACACACTTCTACCATGCAAAAAATCATAAGGTAGCTGTTAATTTAATAAGTTTTTGATTAAATTGAAGAAGTATCACATACTAAAATAAGTAAAGTTACTACCGTACTGATCAAGTTGTTCTAGATGATGATACATTGTATATATTAACACATAATGAGAACTTCCTTTTCTTGCAATATGATTCTTACAAGAAAATGGCGAGTACCTACTTTTTCAAAAACTTAATTGGTGCTATTTGCCTAGTTTTCAATGCATTCACCAGTTGGTCAAAATGGTTAAAACAATGCTAGGCGCAGTGTTCCACTTGTAAACAGTAAAAATGGTACTTGCTGGGGGTACGTACACTACGCACAGTCAATCAACGTCAAATTTCGACTACGTTACAAGTGTATGGGATGGTCTTGAGTTTTGTGCTACCTCTACTTGTTGGTTTGTTGCAAGCAGAAGTTGCCTTGAGAGATAGAGAACCTGCCTGTGCAACATCAGTTGTCATATGACGTGTCTTCCAGGATTTTCAGTACTAGCCTAGTCCTGTGTGGCATTTTATTGTCCAAAAATTTGATAATGTCCATTGTTTTTTTGTCAGACTGTATTCATTTTCGAAATATCAGTATTGTTCATGAGAACAGCAGTATGTAAAAAATCTTGTGCCTGGCAATACTTTATAGCACAGAGGCTGGAGGTACGTACACTACACAGGGGTACGTATAATACATTTCAATGACTTTTCAGGTTTATAAAGAATAATCAAAATCTACTGAGAGTTAGTTCATTTACCAATATTCAAAGAGAGCAATAAAACGTACAGCATGCAGTCGGTGCATATCTGTCTGTCATTCTTTGAAAACAGGCACATGTTCAAATATAGGGGTACGTACGCTACACAAATGCTAATTTTCACTCAAAACAAATGTATTTGTAATTGACACCCTTTTAACCTAGCATTTTTAATGGAGGAAGCTGTCTGTGACAAGTGTTGCTTACTTACCGTGTAATATTTTTGTTTAATAGTATTTATTCACACTAGGGGTACGTACACTACACAGGGGTACGCCATTTCAATGACATGTCAGGTTTGTATCTAAATACTCTAAAAATCCACTGAGAGTAAGTTGATTTACTAAATCAGTAAAAAGCACAGGATTCAAGTGCATATCTGCCATACTTTGAAAATGGGCACAAATTAAAATTTGGAGATACGTACACCACACAAATGCTTATATTTCACTCAAAACAAATGTATTTGCAATAAACACTCACTCTTTTAACCTAACATTTTTAAGGAAGGAAGCTGTCTATGACCAATGTTGCTCACTAATACCAAGTGATATTTTATGGCATTTGTAACTTACATGGGGGGTACGTACACTACAAAAGGGGGTACGTACAGTAGGCCCACATCACTGTTTCTGCATCACATGTTGTATGGCCATTTATTTTTCTTTGGTGATAATAATCACCATGTTGTTATTTAAAAGGCTACAATTTCATTTGCAATGACCATTTGTGTTACTGAATTCCACATGGGGGTACGTACACTACATTTTGTTAGCCTTTTTGGCCTATTTTCAACCACATAGCAGAACCCATTCAATATTCAAACTTTTACTTTGTTTAGATATTGAATAATTTGCTGTGTTTCCTAGGATGACATTTGCATTTCTTTTTGTTACAGAGTGTGGACTTTAGTTTTTAACCTTCTTTACAGTAGGTGAGAGGGTTAGAAACACAGAATTTACAAATTTCGTAACGAGTGCCTGTTTTATGATGAACCCTACCATTTCTCAATGATTAAGGCAATTGACTTCATCAGTTGACTCTGAAAGTGACTCAAATTATTCCCAGTCATATCTAAACAATGGCTTGCATGATAAAATAAATGTCTTTTCTACTCTTGACAGTTGAAAAGTGTTATTTTTAAAATGGACACTCGTAACGCTAAAAATGCATGAAATTCATAGACAAAAACATGCATAAATTTCTCAAACATTGTCCGATTTTAGTGATGATTCTTTTTTATTTTGCACAACTAAATAACCCTTTGCATAATGAAATTCAGTTGGCATTTGGTAAGTGACCAAAAAATTATTTTAGACCGTAACACAGTCAACTCTCGAATATGGACCTTGATTGTGATTTAGCCGGTAAGTGTATTGGGGACGATAGGAGAAGCTGAGGACGCCTGTGCCCTGTTCACATAAGATGTCTGTGATTTGTAACCTTCCGGTTGCAATGACACTCCTAAAGCACGAAGGTCAAAGTACGCATTTCATGCCTTCGATTGGCTAACAGTCACGAGGTCCAAAGTCTACGCTTACGTCATTACAGCTGATTCAGTAGACCCACATTATAAAGCAGAATTCGTTGACGCGTGGAACAAGTTACGAATAACCATAAGTTAGGTAAGTTCAGAGAATTTCATGTAAAGCAGAAATGATTGTTGTGTGCTATACATTTTTCAGGTTACAACTAATGAGAGTAGAAGGTACACAGACAGGCGAAAGAATGAATGTTTTCAAAAATTTTCAAGGCACTTGACCTGATCAAAATGGCCGACCTTCCTCAATTTTCAAGCGAGATTTATTGAGTTATTTTGAAAAAAGAACTCATGAGCTTGGTGGCCCAATTGGTTTGACTTGTTGGCCAATCCCTTGCGCTAAATTTACTTTGTTAGAGAGGTTTTCTAAAGTATATCTCAGAATTTTGTCCTGTTTTGGCTTATTCACTTCATACCGATTTATCCATTTCCATTATTTTTATTTTTGTATAGGGGACCCTTAGAAGGCCTCCTAATTTAAATTGCAATTACTTAATCACATGGGTGGCGCACCTGGGGTGGGGGTGGGGTGGAGGGCTCTCTCTCATCGCTATAGATGACCTTACTCGGCCTTACTGTAAGTTACGAATGTTTATCGTTGTGATTGGATGTTGCTTAAAGACAAAATTTAGGCAAAGGCAACCTGATTTCATGTCATTTTTAGCAACAATAGGGTTCATTGATTATCCCAGACATATTTTTCACTTATTTACAGCTTTTCGTAATTTAATTAATTACTCGTCGTCTACTCCGGACGTGACGTGTTGGTAGGCAAGAATTTCGCGCCAGTTTCTTTTCATATTGTCTGACTGTGAGAGCAGTCGAGTCAGTCATTGTTCTACCTCGGTTGTGATAAGTTCGGTCGTCATTTGCTTTTGTTTACGAGTCAGTCAACATGCCACGCTGTTGCGGCCTTCCGAGATGTACTCATTATCATCTCATGTACAGAGGAAGAACTGTCCCACTTGCCCGAGTGTCCCGCGACACCCTCCCAGTGGATGGTGACTTGAGCACACAAACTGCTTACATCCCACCTTGCGACTCCCTAGTCACACACGTGGCACCTTCTAAATAGCTCCAATACAAGTCCACAATAAACTTTTCAAACTTAGGCTCACCGATCTGTTCATTGGATGACGAACTGTACTTTTCACTGGATGTCAAACTGGGCCTGTATTCACTCTCGTTACTCAACATCGCTGAAGGGCTGCTTACAGGCTCTGGGTTAGAGACAACAGCACACGGGGAATCACTACTAGTTCCTGGAATTGCACGCTATGGGGTACGTTCGGAGGCATGGGCGACAGTAGATGAAGTGCCTTCAGTCACTGTATATAGTGGCCACAGCTTGCGAGGCTTCTCGCTTCAAAAACACACTTCTCGGGGGTGGCGACGGGGCAATGCCGGGAATCAACAGCGACGGTATGAAACCCTTCTTTGGGCGTTGTTTCGCAGGGACCTTCATCAATTCAGCGTACATATCTCTGTCGTAATCTGGCGGCTGAAAATGCTTGTCACTTCTTTGTACGTTGCGTGAACGGGTAGCGCTGTGTTCTTCACACGAATGAGCTAGCCAAGTACGGCGAAGTGTGTAATCCTTTGGAAAGCGATGCAAGGTACCTAAAGCGCGTGTGAGACGATGATGAGTTCATCCTGGTACGCAGCAACAGCGTGGCATGTTGACTGACTCGTAAACAAAAGCAAACGACGACCAAACTGATCACATCCGAGGTAGAACAATGACTGACTTGACAGCTCTCACAGTCTGACTGTATGAAAAGAAATTGGCGCGAAATTCTTGCCTCCCAAAACGTCACTTCCGGAGTAGACGACGAGAAATTAATTAAATTAGGAAAAGCTGTAATTAAGTGAAAAATGTGTCAGGGATAATCAACGGACCTCATTTTTGCTAAAAGTGACATGAAAAAAGGTTGGCTTCGCCTTTAACCATCGATTGAGGTCTTTCATTTTTTCTGACCCCAATCGAAGGACGTCATGTAGCTGGTAAGTATGCGCATCATGTAGAGACAAGACTGTGAACCTCTCCAGTCTTACGAGGCATCTGTGTCACTGTGTACTAGTACTGGAGTACACGTACCTTCGTAATGCTGTTCCATGGAGTTATGTTGTAACAGATCGAAATAAGTTCGGTTCTTAGGGTATATACATCTTGTTCCTTTTGATATCATTATCACAGCCATCTTTCTAAAATATCAAAATACTTTCACCTGTATTAGCCTCCAAATGTTTTCACAATATGTGCATTTTAAGTGTATCAGAATTTATGCACTGGTTGGATAAAGTGCCACAGTGGACCCTGACTTAGAGAACCAGACAATCTCCGAATGGTCGAAACTGGTCCTCTCGGTCAGGGTACATTATAAATCAAACCAGTGCTCAGAAAATCTTCACAATCCCCGACATTATCT
Organism: Phoronis australis; assembly: GCA_002633005.1. Lineage (NCBI taxonomy): Eukaryota > Metazoa > Phoronida > Phoronidae > Phoronis > Phoronis australis. The sequence goes on from NMRA01000691.1 coordinate 159,321, forward strand.
GCATGGAATCTTTCCTTTCCAGTGAATGTATAGACAGCATCTGAAGGCTATGGAAAACGAGCAGTTGGTTTCCAGGGTGACGGGACTCCCTGTAGTGAGCAGTGCGTGGGAACAGGTGTCAGCACTGTACTCAAAGACTAAGGACTACAATAGTCTGACAAGATTGACCTGCCAGTTGGCCGAGTCAGGGGCTAATTTGGCAGTGATCGGTTCAAAACCAGTGGTGGGATTGTTTGAACCCCAGTGTAAGTTGGGTGGTTCGAAGTTACAGTCTGGTGCTTAATGGTGCTTAATGGTGCTTAATGGTGCTTTGTTAATAAGTAAAAACGAAAAGTTTACATGGGAAAGAGAGGAATCTTATGGCGACCTCCATTAAAAAATGTGTAACGTATCAAAACCTTTTAATAATAAAAATCCTATGTCTTCTTGGAAAGGAAACAATTTTTCTTCTCTGTCTTAAATTACCTTTCATGTAGAGTTAAATCATTGTCCAGCCTGGAGAAGCCAGATTTCAAATCTCCCTGATAATGCGTCCGTTCTCTTTCCAGTGAGCTATGTCAATGACTATGGTCTCAAGAAACTAGAGGCTATCACAGATGCTTACCCCATCATTACCAAACCAACTGAAGAGGTAAGAAATTGAGCACTGATTTGTCAACATGGGTAACTAAGTGTTGATTGTATTAGCATAGATATTCGCATTGTAAACAGTGGTAGCCTGTTGGTATAGTGCAGTAAGTTGTTTTCTTCTGGTGTCATGATGCTTGCATTGTAACTTTACAATTTTTCTGGGAACTTACCTTTAGAGAAGTTCATGTGTTTTATCAAAAATCCCGTGGGCCATGTCAAAACTAAAAGCTCAAATTATGTAGTCACATTACTGCAAATGATTAGGGTAATTTTATTTTGTGTTATTTTTTAAAATACATTTATTTCCTGTCAAAAAGCTGTATAAGTTTTAAGGGCTGTTCCAGCAAAATCTGTGTGGGAGGGGGGGAAGGCAACTGAAATAAAAATTTATGGGTGGTTGCGTTTGATTTAAATTCAAAATGGCTGGTGGTTGTACTTCAAAAAAATAAAAATTTACAGGTCGTTGTTGTTTCATTGGGCCATAAATGTTTGATGGTGGGTAATTTTAGTAAATCTNAGCTATGTCAATGACTATGGTCTCAAGAAACTAGAGGCTATCACAGATGCTTACCCCATCATTACCAAACCAACTGAAGAGGTAAGAAATTGAGCACTGATTTGTCAACATGGGTAACAAAGTGTTGATTGTATTAGCATAGATATTCGCATTGTAAACAGTGGTAGCCTGTTGGTATAGTGCAGTAAGTTGTTTTCTTCTGGTGTCATGATGCTTACATTGTAACTTTACAATTTTTCTGGGAACTTACTTTTAGAGAAGTTCATGTGTTTTATCAAAAATCCTGTGGGCCATGTCAAAACTAAAAGCTCAAATTATGTAGTCACATTACTGCAAATGATTAGGGTAATTTTATTTCGTGTTATTTTTAAAATACATTTATTTCCTGTCAAAAAGCTGTATAAGTTTTAATTACTTCATTGCTTTTGTGGGCAATTTAACCCAGTTTAAAACCAGATGGTGCAGTGCACCAGGTGGGGCAAGCACGCCATCCATCATGTTCACCATGGCACATCGAGGAGTTATTAATCTTTGGTCGTAAGCATTGATATGTTGTTGTCTGGAGACGTGGACATCAATGTACAAAGTCCAGTCACATACTTCACACCGTTGACTGTGGTGACAACTCCTGTGATTGTTAGACTGAGGTGTGAACCCCTGACACAACACTTTATCTGTTTTGAGATAATCCTGTGCCACTTCCCTAGTGATAGATCTTGTACAGTTTGAACAGTGACTCATGGTGTTTTTGTGACATGCTGTCTGGTCAAAGACCTGGAGGTATGACTGACAGCATTATCAGTGCAGGGTTATACCCAGTTTTCAAAACCCCGCTCGCCAGCTGGGTGAGTGAGACAGAAAATGTACTTTCACAGCCAAAAGTTAGTTGTTCGGCCTTAAGCTTGCTGCCAACCTCAATAAAAAATGATTATTTTGTGCGCTGATGTCACCATCTATTAGAGCTAGTATCATTTTTACAAAATGCAGAATTCCTACCGAGAAACTTTTGATGTTGATGAATTCCCTCCAAGCACAAGATGTAGCCTTGACGCAAAGCTGTATACCATTATTGACCATTGTTCTACTGCTAAAATTGTAGCACGATCTTTACATCGGCTTTCGGTGCCATGATATATTGCGTAACCTATTGGCCAGTTACTTTTTTCGCTGGTTCTTCAATCAACAGTTGCTCTTTCACGAGGTTGTCTACATGTCACAACAAATTATCGCAATTGGTTTCACTTCATTACAAGTTTCTAGTATTTTAGTACCAGCAAACCGAATTTCAGAACAAATTAGCTAATGTGAAGCTGTCATCATCTGAGAGATGTCGTAAAACTTTAGGGATAGCGCATCACGAGTGTACTGTTTTCAAAACGACGACATACATTTCTGTTACACAAGGCGGAGACTTGCGCTAGAAAATGATGGTTATTAGATTATTTTTAACTTAAACAGCTATATCGGGCAAGGTGAGTGTCGGTTGACTCCCAGATTTTGCATAAACCCCCGCCAGTCTTTAGCTCCACATGTTGATACAAGTTTTATGGCGAGTTGATGAGCAGAAGTACCCGGGCTGTGTGGAATTTCGAGGTCTGTCGGAGCTCAACACACAGTGGTACCTTGCTGTATTTTGACAATAGCCTTCATACAGCTAACTGGCTGGCTACGCAAAACGATACGTCGTCCAACAGATTAACTTCATTTTAATTAAAATGGCATGTCATCCTCTGTGTCTTGAAGTCAGGGCCGCCCTTTCTGCCTATCAGATTTAAAGTCACACCTTCTCTTGTTTTCCTGATAATCTGGGTGATATTTTCTTTTCCGTCGCAGTTTGCTTGAAGGAGGGCTCTGAATAATGCGACATTCTTGTCAAATAAAAATGAGATCACCTGAGACAATATCATTGGTGCCAGTGGAGGACAAGTCAACGAGCGTATTATGAGTCTGCTCTCTAATTGTGCCGTTACTTCGGCACCTCTCGATGAATCTGTCTGAAATTTGGTAATACTATGTGGATAGATTGTTTCAAGCGCTATCAATGGAATTTCAGTGGTTTTTCATTTACTCCCCATTGGTACAATGGGCGTTGGGGGTTGTTAATGTTCTTGGTTTGGTTGTTGATCTCTCCTTTGAATTTTCATTTAATTTCATCAACTGTCACTCCACACAATGCTTTCAGTTGGGGTACTGGTGTCACGGTTGTGGCAGATTTTGCATGTCATGTTTTATTGTTTATTTCAGGTGGTAGAGGAAACTAAAGCCTATGTAGAAAAGGCTGTCAGACCTACTTATGACCTTGTGGTGGCACCTGTGAATTTCACTGTGGACAAAGTCAACTCGGTGAAGAATTATGGCATCGAGAAGGTGAGGCATCTTTATGTTAACTCTGACTTGTTTCTGAGCTACTACACAATTATGCTGTCAAACATAGGTGTTTATGCGACTTCTATCATGTATTATATTGTTACTCTGTTCCTGCTCTTCAACTACACGGTCGAAAAAGAAACACTAACTAGGTGTGATTCATCTGGCGTCCGTCTGTCTGGCGTCCATCCGTCTGGTGTCCGTCTGTCTGGCGTCCATCCGGTGTGCATTGCTCTATCTTCAAAACATCATGAAATTTTGCACATGCTCCTTTCATTGATGGGACGGCATGAGCAAACTTTCAGACAGATTCGACTACCGGTGTGCTCCCTAATGGCAATTTTAGTTTTTATGTTTACCTCTGTGTACCCGAAGGTACTCAATGGATTTTCATAAAATTCGGAAATAGGCATCTATTAGTGAGGTGATGGTATCCTTCCATTTACAGGTGGATTTGGGGTATTTTGCGCCACCTAGTGACCATATTTAACATTTTTGAGTTTTTTGGCATCCGCCCCTCTATGAACCAAACTGCTCTAAGGATGATTGTGCAAATTTGCATAGATGCTTGAACTATGAAGAGGATGGTTGACTTTGTTTTTCTGACGACTTCGTGTACTGTGCTGCCTCCTAGTGACTGTTTAGTTTCATTTTGCACCCATGGCTGTATCTCCTAAACCTTGTGCAGGATCTTTACTAAATTTAGCAAGTGTATTTATATGAAGTCGACAATGGAAATGACGACTTTCTGATGGATCTGACTGCTGGTGTGCCCCCAAGTGGAAATTTTATTTTTTTATGTTTACCTGTGTATCAATGCATTTTCATAAAATTTGGAGTATGGGCATCTATTAGTGAAGTGACGTTTTCAGATGGATTCAATGTATTTTGCACAACCTGGTGGCCATTTTTGCTTTTTTGAGTCTGTTTTTTGGTGTTAGACCCTCTGTCAACCAAACCACTTTAAGGATGATTTTGAAAATTGGCGTATATATTCTCAGTATGAAGAGGATGATTGACAATGACGACTTTAGCTACTGTGGTGCCTCCCAGTGTCAGTTTTGTTTTGTTTTGTGTCCGTAGCTGTATCTCTTAAACCTATTGCAGAATCTTTATTAAATTTAGTGAGTGTGTTTATATGATGTTAACAACTGACGATGACAACTTTTAGAGGGATCCAAGAACTACTCTGTCCCCTAGCGGCAATTTCATTTTTTCCGTTTTCCTTTGTTTCTCTGAAGATCCTCGACAGATTTTTCTGAAATTTTTTTAAATAGCTCCCTATTCAAGAAACAATGGCGTCTTGCCAGTTTCAGATAGATTCATTGATTTTACATCCTTTTTGTGATACAACTAAACAACCTTAGAAGCACACCGTTTGTAGCGCATTTGTGGTTGCATTTCAACGCTCTGCATTACTCTTGTTTGTCATTCGATTAGAGTTTTTAAAATGATAGCAAATTGTTTGTTGTCCGGCCTAGTGAAACACATCCTGGGTGGTATTGACTGATTTTCCATTATTAATTTTGTGAAAGTTGAATACAGTACTTTGCCGTCACAAAGTGTTCTTAACGTAGGTGACTGCCGTTAAGTCTGGGGTCACGTCTCGTGTTGAAGAGGTCAAGTCTGGCGCGAAGCGTACTGTAAACTTTATGAAGGACTTTGGCTGTAACACCGTGCAGGAGGTACTAGAGACCAGCTATGGCAAGGCTTTGAAGACTAGAGTTCAGGACTCTATCTGCACTGCTGAGACTCTGGTTGATACCTACCTTCCTGAAGAGGAAAAAGGTGAGATGGTCAATATAGTTACCGCCAGTCTCTAGCGCACTTGTTATGGGAGGATTCTAAAATGATTAGATGCTATAGTGAGTGCGTTTCCCTTGCTTGACCCTTTGCTTAAAGACCAACTCACCAAATGCGACTTGACAGAGATACAAAGATCTCAAGTTGGCACATTAAAACTGAGGTCACTAAAACCATAACCGGGATCGGAAGTTGTCAACCAAAAAAATTAACATGCTGCTGTCACCATTATTGAAACTTACACACATCTCTTCCATTTCTCTACTACATATAATATACACCATTCACTGTGTCTTGCTGTATACTTTACCCTTACGCAACACATTGCCGCGTCACACGATCCAAGGTTGCCATTTTTTGTGACAGGTGTGGTCATGTTTTGCACAGGACTGGACCGGGAGCTTGTTATGCACATGTGTAGTGTTAAGACGAAATTATTTTTTCATCATTACATTAAATATGCCGGAGTTGCTTTGCTTTGCTTTGCTTTGCTTTGCTATCATACTATACCTCAAGTTTCGTTCTTAAATCTCAAGTTTTGCTCTCCATATTGCCCATTCCATGTAATACAATTTGATAGTACAGTAACGTTCCTTCCCTTCCTCCTAATCACCAAGTACAGCCACAGAAGCACATGTATGCGATTTCATTAATTGTTTTGATCACGTCAAGACTGACAAAGCAGTACAGCACTGATGAACTGGTTAGTGGTACAGTTGAATACAGACAAAATAACAGTGGTTGTAATCAATTGGGAATCGGCTAAACTGCGTCAGTAATGTAGGGGTTCGATTTGTACCATGGTTTTTCTTAGGTCTGTGAAAATAACTTGCTCTCCTCTGTTGCTGCTTGTTGCTTCTAGTGCCTCTGGTCTTTTGCAGACGAGACTAAAGCTGCCTCAGTCGAGAAGGCTGTGTCTGCCGACACTAACATGGTAGTCCGTGTGGGAACTTTGGGTAATAAAGTTCGCCGCCGCATGTACGATCGCGCCATGAGAGAGGTCACCCGTCTTCAGCTGAGGAGTAAAGAGGCATTGGACAACCTAAACTACAGTGTGGACCTGGTGAGTAGGAAGGCATTGGATTATAATGATTTTTATGCGGCCACATATTTATATGTGGACGCATTATGCCGTCATCTCCATACGTTGATGAAATTTGGCACATATGTTCCATTCATGAATGGGACGGCATGAGCACACTTTCCGACAGATCTTATTGAAATTTGGCAGGTGTGTTCCTATGAGGTTGATGACAGAGGGCGACGAGTTTCAAACCGACTCAAATATCGCTGTAACCCCCGGTGACAATTTTAGTTTTTATGCGCCCACATATTTATATGTGGACGCATTATGCCGTCATCTCTGTCCGTCCGGGCGGCGTCCGTCCGGTGTCCGGCGTCCGCTGCTCTATCTCCAAAACCCTTTGACATACGTTCGTGAAATTTGCCGCATATGTTCCATTCATGAATGGGACGGCATGTGCGAACTTTCGGACGGATCCGACTACCGGTGTGCCCCCTAGTGGCAATTTTAGTTTTTTACGCTTACCTTTGTATCTTCAAAAGTCCTGAACGGATTTTCATGAAATTTGGTATGTAGCCACCTATTAGTGAGATGACGCTATCCTGCCGTTTTCAGATGGATTCGACATAGTTTGTGCCACCTAGTGGCCATTTTTAGTGTTTTCGAGTGCGTCCACCCCTCTATCAACCAAACCGCTCAAAGGATGATTGTGAAAATTGGCATGTATATGCTTACTATGTAGAGGACGGTTGACGATGATTTTCCGACGATTTCGACCACTTTGGCGCCTCCTAGTGGCAGTTTTGTTTTTTGCGCCTATGGCTGTATCTCCTAAACTGTTCGTAGGATCTTTACGAAATTGTGTAAGTATATTTATATGATGTTAACAATAGGAGATGACGACTTTTGGACGGATCCGACTACCGGTGTGCCCCCTAGTGGCAATTTTAATTTTTTTACGCTTACCTTTGTATTTTCAAAAGTCCTGAACGGATTTTCATGAAATTTGGTATGTAGGCACCTATTAGTGAGATGACGCTATCCTCCCGTTTTCAGATGGATTCAACATAGTTTGCGCAACCTAGTGGCCATTTTTAGTGTTTTCGAGTCTGTTTTTGTGCGTCCACCCCTCTATCAACCAAACTGCTCAACGGATGATTGTAAAAATTGGCGTGTATGTGCTTACTATAAGGAAGACAGCTGACAATGATTTTCAGACGATTTGGACTACTGTGGCGCCTCCTAGTGGCAGTTTTTTTTTGCGCCTAAGGCTGTATCTCCTAAACCGTTTGCAGGATCTTTATGAAATTTAATAAGTGTATTTATATTATGTTAAGAACAGACGATGAAGAATTTTGGACGGATCCGCCTACCGGTGTGCCCCCTAGTGGCAATTTTAATTTTTTACGTTTACCTCCGTATCTTCACAAGTTCTTAACGGATTTTCATGAAATTTGGTATGTAGGCACCTATTAGTGCGATGACGCTATCCTGCCGTTTTCGGATGGATTCGACCTAGTTTGCGACACCCAGTGGCCATTTTTACTGTTTTTTGGCGTCCACCCCTCTATCAACCAAACCGCTATAAGTATGATTGTGAAAATTGGCATGTATGTTCTTACTATGAAGAGGACGGTTGACGCTGAATTTCCCATGACTTTGATTACTGTGGCGCCTCGTAGTGGCAGTTTTTTTTGCGCCCATGGCTGTATCTCCCAAACCGTTTGCAGGATCTTTACTAAATTTAGCAAGTGTATTTATTTGATGTTGACAACGGACGATGACGACTTTAGGATGATTCTGACAACCGGTATGCCTCTAGTGGCAATTTNCCCCCTACTGGCCACTTTATGGTACCAATAAACAACCCTAGAAGGATACCGTATGCGGTGCAATTGTGGGTGCATTTCAACGCTCTGCGTTGCTCTTGTTTACGTTTGCGTCTGTATCTTGAAAGGTCCTCAAGCGATTTTCATGAAATTTGGCACATAGGCATCTATTAATGAGGTGACGCTATCTTTTCGTTTTTGGATGGATTCGAGGTATTTTGCACTGAATTTAGCAAGTGTGTTTATATGATGTTGACTATGGACCACGACGACTTTCGGACAGATCTGACTACTGCTGTGCCCCCTAGTGGCAATTTTAGTTTTTTACATTTAACTCCGTTTCTTCAAAGGTCCTCAACAGATTTTCATAAAATTTAAATAGAGGCATCTATTGGTGTGATGATGGTATCTTCCTATTTTTGGATGGAATCGAGGTATTTTGCACCACCTAGTGGCTATTTTTGCTGTTTTCAAACTTGTTTTTGGTGTCCACCCCTGTATCAACCAAAACATTTGAAAATTGGCATATATGTTCTCAGTTTGAAGATGACCTTTGTTGATGGTGAGTGACTACTGTGGCGCCTCCTAATGGTAGTTTTGTTTTGCGCCCATGGTTGTATCTCCTGAACCCACTGCAGGATCTTTACAGTAAGTGTATTTATATGAAGATAACAACAGACAACGACTTTTAGGCGGATCCAACGGACACTGTGCCCACTAGTGGCAATTTCATTTTATTCTGTTTTCCTTTGTTTCTCTGAAGGTCCTTGACAGATTTTTATGAAATATGGCATGTTTCTGTTTTTGGATGGATTGTATGTTTTTGCACCATCTAGTGGCTATTTTTATGATACAAATAAATAACCCTAAAAGCACACCATTTGCAATACATTCGTGGACGCATTTCAACGCTCTTGTTAAGGTGTTGTAGTTCCCTATAAATTCAGTGTTTTTCAAAGATAATTCCAAGCTTTTACTTGCCATTAACAATATGAAAAGTGTGTGTGGAACTATGCAATATATATGTATATCTATGTTTAAAGTGAGTACATAAATCTGGTATCACAATTGACTTGTGATTTCTTATGTACTTTAATTCTTTCAAATCCTGTTAATGTTACTTAAAATATGGTTTTGTTTTTAACATTCAATTACTCCTTATTGTTTTTTTCTACATTCTTCTCTGATTTGGAACAGTGGCTGATCAGATTCATTTGAAACTCACAAGAAGCTCCACTAACAATCCTGTTCTGTTTTCACTTCAGATGAAGTACGCCCATGAGCACTTTGACTCTGCCAAGAATAAAATGAGTGATAACTATGAGGCTGCCAGAGACAAGATGGCTGACATCTGGGACCAAGTGAAACGTGATGAGGATGAGAAAGAAGAGGAGACTGAGAAAGATTTCAAAGAACTGGTGCGTGTGCCTCTATTTTGGGATGTTATCAAGTTATTTCTTGGAATCTTATGTTAATTATTGGGATCTTATCGATGTTATTGATTGAGGTCCTATAATATTGTTTATTGGTTATCTATGATGTTATTTATTACTAGGCTCTTGCAATGTGAATTAATGGGATCATATGATACATGTTATTTACAGGCATCATAAGTTATTCAATGGGGTCTTGTATTGTTATTTATTGGGATCTTAAATGTGATTAACTGGCATTTTAGCCTGGTTTACCATATTTGGATGTGAACTCTCAACATTATTAAATCTATGCTCCCTTATCAGAATAAAACTAATGGAGAATTACAAATGTGATTGTCTGCCCTTCTTAGCTTTGCCTTTATAAATATAACACATTGTCCTTAGACCCTAGAGCGACGCACCATTCTCGCAGCACGCTTCCTCACATCTCGTCTCAAGCAGAGCATGTCCATGCTCTCCGCATTGCCCGACCGTGTCCTGCCCACCACAATGAAGGTCAAAGTTCAGGAGATGAAGCAGTATACTGAGGAATGGCTCAAGGCTTTCACTGAGGTAGCCATTTGCTGGCAGCTGCTGGAGCTTGTTTCTCTCGAAAATTTGATTTTGGAGTCAGAGCATAAAATACAAAACCAGTCTTCTTAAAGAATTTGATAGATAGATGTTTATATAGTATTGATTGGCACTAAAACATTTCTAGTAACGAACAAGTAATAGCTTTTAATAAATAATAGGGTGATGAAGTTGACTTTCCACTTGAGGACTAGCATAGTGAGGCTTGTTCAAAAGTTAATCTCTAGTCTAAATCTTAGTTTGATTATTAATTTGTTATCAATAATATTGTTCAGTAAGTTTCTAATATAATGATGCCCTTGTTGTTTTGAAACTACAAATTAAAACATGTCCCTCTGATCTAATTAAGTTTTGCCTTGATAAGTGGCAGTAATAAATTGAGCTGAATCGTGTCTCACTATGCCAGTGTGCTTGAGGTTGATCTCCAGCCGGAGATCTATGGAATAGTGACAAGATTAATAGAAAAATTTTGCATGAATCAACTTGTTTTGGATCACCAGTGCTTCACAGAAATTTCCCGTTACCTTGCATCACCTGAGTAGGATTTCTTACGTGATGGACATTTCAGGCCCACAGCGTACTTGACATCCCTGCCATTGCACTCGATCAAGTCAAGACCCAGATCGCCCGTGTTCAGGAGATGATGTTGGACATGACCGACTACATCCTGGCTACACCCGCTCTCAGCTGGCTGGTGAGTAGAGAGTGACACCTTTGGCCAGCGCACATACTATCATAAGCCCATAGCCAAGTAAAACTGTCAATTACAACTCTGCATGGAAAATGTTGTGGACATGTCACTTTCCTGGACTTGATATTGCTTGTGATCGGTATGTTTTGCAAGTTTAAAGCACCTTGTGCTAGCCCAAAGTATTACCTGTTTATGTGATCTACTTTATGGTTCAGATGTGCCATCAATGTAGAGTAATGTTTTACTTGGCTTCCATTTTGTTTGACTCTTGACCTGTTCACTTAAGGAGTTGTGTGTCTAGCCAGAACCAGGTACCAACAGTACTCGGTGACTTGTTCCAACCACCTGTGTGCATCACGTGTGTGAAAGCACCGTCCAAACTGTTTATTCCATGCAAAGCACATCTTTTATTTACACTTTCTCCTCGATTGCACAGTGAAATGAGTGAATTCAATTACTAATTTTGAGTGGCACCCCCGAGGTCTTGAAAACGGGTGAGATTTTCTCAGGCTAAGTTTAAATTATGTTTAGTTACTTTATCTTATTCTTCACTGATTCAACATGCACATATGGATGATTTCATGTTTACCAGGTGTTAATAATGATAGGTTCATTTTTTATCCTCAAGTTTTTACCTTATTTCTGCTTAGGAATAAAGAACGAGAACTCATTTTTGTGGAATTGAATAAAATGCAATGTATAGTCAACGTGCTGTGCTGCAGTTGTGCACTAGTCTAGTGTTGCTTTTTCAATCAAAATCAACATTACTCGCCAGAACAAGTGATGCATCACTTTCTTGAAACAACATTTCTTGCATACGACAAAAAATCGCGTTCCAAACCAATAGCCGTCGGCTTAAGGAGACGAACACTTCTTCGGAAAATTGCTTTGACTAACCTGTCGGCGGTTGTGCAAGGTATGTTATGGTTAAGTTGACAGCCGTGTAACATAGCTTCTGATAGCAATCTTCTGCGTCGAGCTATCTTTCAGCTCTTACTTTGCAATGTTTCCTTTCTCTCTGCACTTTGCAATGTTTCCTTTCCGCTCTGCTCTCATGTTCTGTACGAATGTTGCATGTTTGCTCAAGTTAATTATGTATTCATATTTTCTTTGGTCACGACTTCACTAATGATTTCATCAGGGTCATCAAAGTCGTGCTCACTGATTCATATTCCTCCAGATGGCGCACTGGTTGCAACAAACCGCGTTACATATTGATACCGTACTTCAAATTACTCATGGGTGTGAAGGCATTTGAGGTTATGTAGTATGGTAGGAATTGTTTTTAAAATGTTCCACTTTTCCACAAGTTAAGTGGCAAATGATTTTTATGATCTTTATGAAAAAATCAAAGTTTGAATGTTAACAAAAATGGAATGCTAATTTTCAAAACTGAAATAGCATTTTGAGACATTATCTTGAACATATATATCAAATGATTAGGTTAATGACAAATTGATATTAAGTCAAAAATTAAATTTTGCATGTTTTGTACTCTCAAGAATATACAATGTGCTTTTATTGATTTAACGTCTTTTGTTTTGTCGAAGTTCGTTGAAATACACAAACTTGTTGATAAGTTAATCTATAATCTTAACTTGAGATCAGACAATGGATACTACTGCTTTTCACATACTAACCTCCACATTAATGTGTTGAAACTGTTTTGCCATCTTGCTGTAATTTTGTTGTGACCAGAGACAATATGGTGAACTTTGCCACATGTTGTTGCTTGTTCTGCATAAAAAGGTTGTCATAGAGATCCATAGCTGTGAGTGCTTGCCATCAGTTTCAGTTGTGGCACACCAAAGCCTTACACAAGTGATGGTCCCAGAAGTGCCGCAAATATTGCCGTTTATTTCTAGCCGATGTACAATTCTGTATTGCCTCCTAATGTACACACAAATTAGTGTCCTAGTCTTTACTGGCTCCATTTTTAACCGATTGGTCACAGCAGTAATTGAAAAAAATGTTGCAGTTACACTACGATAACGTCTGGCATTTCTTACTTTTGGCACTATGTTTTATGTTTCCTATGAAATAACACATGGTCAAATTGTGTTTTCTATTAAATTCTTCATCATCATGGGACACGTCTTTTGTGTGCTTGACCCTTTCTTATAACCACAGTCCTTTATGCACAGCAGGCAGTGGGCTTGAGTAGTGTTCACCGGTGTTCCTTTTTGTAGACCTGTTCTGGTGTCGCTGTAAATGAGCCTTATGGCATTGGGTTTTAACACTAACCTTGAGCTACCCGTGGATTTAGAGGAGTATGACCTGGTTGGAAAGGGTTACCACTTTCTTCACTCAATGCCGTGGGTTTGAGTCTCACTGGGCCACACTGCTAGTCCCTTGAGTCAGGCCTCTAACTCCTCAGCTCAATTTTATTTACGTCCTAATAAAGCATAAAAATGGTCCAGGTGATCAGTAATGGGCCCACATGTGAAGCCTGCCCAGTTGTGGTACAACGTGTACCTGACTGCCTGCCTGCAGTTAATTTTTTCACCTGTAGATTTGGTTGTAATTTGTCAACTTTGCTCTGTTCAGCACGCGCTGTTGATTCAGATTTTGAGCATGCTTTCTGTAATGCTTCTTGCATTTATTTTGATGTGAAGTGCATATTTTTTAACATGTGTGTGTATTCTCTACTTGCCTCGTGACAAGCCTTGCATCACACAATACTGTGCACTGTTATTACTTGCTTCATGACGCACCTTCCATCACACCATACTGTGCACTGTTACTACTTGCTTCATGATGCGCCTTGAATCACACAATACTGTGCACTGTTACTACTTGCTTCATGATGCGCCTTGAATTACTGTGCACTGTTACTAGTTGCTTCATGATGCGCCTTGAATCACAC
>NMRA01000691.1:182683-201405 GCA_002633005.1 Phoronis australis
GCCACTAGGAGGCGCCACAGTAGTCGAAATCGTCGGAAAATCATCGGCAACCGTCCTCTACATAGTAAGCATATACATGCCAATTTTCACAATCATCCTTTGAGCGGTTTGGTTGATAGAGGGGTGGACGCACAAAACTCGAAAACACTAAAAATGGCCACTAGGCGGCGCAAACTATGTCGAATCCATCTGAAAATGGGAGGATAGCGTCATCTCACTAATAGGTGCCTACATACCAAATTTCATGAAAATCCAATAAGGACTTGTGAAGATACAAAGGTAAGCGTAAAAAAATTAAAATTGCAACTAGGGGGCACACCGGTAGTCGGATCCGTCCGAAAGTTCGCACATGCCGTCCCATTCATAAATGGAACATATGTGCCAAATTTCATGAACGTATGTCAAAGGGTTTTGGAGATAGAGCAGCGGACGCCGGACGGACGCCGCCCGGACGGACGGACGGACAGAGATGACGGCATAATGCGTCCACATATAAATATGTGGGCGCATAAAAATGTGTTCCAATGTCTCTTGTTCGTGCTAAAATACACTTCATGTATTAGGATCACTAACTTTTACTTCATGAAGAAAGGAGTTTATTTCTAAACTTTTCTAACTACACTGCAACCAATGTGAAGAGCTACTCACAATACATCAATACATTTCAAAGCTATGGCGTTTGCCCAATTTTTATCTATCAAAAAATCTTCATCTTCAAACTTTGGATAGACACTTGGAGTCGTTTTTAGCATTTTTGTAAATGCCACTGCGTTCTGACTTTTTACTAAAGAACGTAATTGTATCAAATGTCACCAAAGGCCCAATTAATCATGATATATAAAGATGTATAATTTTGGATGACGAAATTATCCACTGCAAGTGTGGGGATCTATATTCTAAAACCTTTGTCTTTATAGGGTAGAATTTTTTTGAATCATTGAAATTATTTCCCTAATGGCTTAACTAGCTCCGTGATTGATTTCCTTATATGGTACTATTACATTTTGTCAAAACTGAAAAATATTTTCAAACCAGTCAGGTACGCGAAATGATTTACCTTTTGCTTCAAGAACTGACAAAGTGCTTCTAATGATATGGCTCTTATGCAACTGGGTTGAAAAAACAGCGAGTTGCAAAAAGTTTTAATGACAGTAAACTCCTTAGCAAGTACACACACCGGAACAAATGAATGCAAACAACTCACACGCATGCGCGGCACAATCTCAGCGGCACACGGGATTGGAGTTGGCATTCCACTGGGTTAAAGTTCTAAGAACACAGTCAACAAGAAACAACCACTGAATACAAACCTGCCGATTTGCCTCACAATATGTAGCAACAGTGTTGGCACGAATACAGAGTGCACTTTCATTGATATATGCATAACAACGTATCCTGTTGCCATGGTAACAATCTTCCATGTCACCATGATGATCATTCCAAGAAGACGTGTCCCTTATCAACTGGCTAAACTTGTCCTCAGGGCAAAAACTATAAATATCTGACACTGAAAAATAGACAAAAGGACAGTCATTTTTACGCAAAGTAAAAATCCTTTGTGTAAGGGATCATTCCAAGAAGACGTGTCCCTCATTAACTGGCTAAACTTGTCCTCAGGGCAAAAACTATAAATATCTGACACTGAAAAATAAACAAAACGACAGTCATTTTAACGCAAAGTAAAAATCTCTTGTGTAAGGAAGTAGCAGACACAACTCTACACACAATTTAGCAGAAGTCAAAAATAGATTGTTAGGTTTTAAAACCTTGAAACAATGGCAAATCCAAATTCAGTACCTACCTAAAAGAATGAAGAAATAGGATTCGAAAAGGGAATAACGCTCAAAGACATGACAGAACAGAACAGAATTCAAAGATAAGAAACAGACTGACTTGCTGATGTAAATTACCAGAAAATTTTGCCCCTGAAAATTTTATCGCTGCTTTACAAACAGGTAATGCATCACAATTTTTACCTGGCTTCATGTCCGCAGACAGTACTGACGTGTCTGGTCCAGGTAAATCAATGGGGGTCTCTTTGGGGGAACTGAACTGCTTCTGAACGAGGTAAGGAATGAGCTCACCCCTTATAGTTGTTATGGACCTGACAAAACATAGAAAGCAATGAAGAACAAAACAGGACAGGTCACAACTTTTTGCCCGACCAGTCAGAAACGAGACTGCAACCGGGCATCCAGTCAAAAAAATATTTGACAGGCTAAGTTTTAGCGGACCTGCAGCAGAAATCACAGCCAACTATGTCTTCTGTGCAGGCCCCTGAACAACTCTTCTTGTAATCTCAAATGGATTATGGCAGAAATTTGCGAGTTTGCTGGCCTTTCGCTTCAGGTTTCTGATTTATTTCAATTTAGGTTCTTGCCAATATGGTTTGCCGACATCGGTTCCCATTTGGTGGTGACCTAGGAATTTTGCCATGTCGCATTTGGCGAGTTAACATTATGCTATATCTCTGTCCCTGATATAGTCAACACTGACAATACACAGAAACAATCGTTTCAATCAAAATCAAAGTTAATCCAGTGACAACACTTTTAGATAAGTTTAATGATAGGACACCAGCTACTTGCTGCTCCTACTTTTGTTGAGATAAGAAGTCAATCACCCATTTCTTCAGTAAATACAAGTGACCGTCCAGCAACCGGCTGCGAATGTTGATACATGGATGTCTGAAATCAAACATGAACGCTGTCACAAAGTAAACTAGATAGCACAAAAATTCTACAAAGTTTCAATACACAAAACCATAAGTTCAGCAATCACTACCGTGTCACAATCAGTAACTTGGATTAACATCTAATTAACATCTAATTAACATGCACCAGTGATGAGACCGAGTGTTACCAAGTCAGATCCCAGGTTCACAGCCTCAATTTTTTTCTGCGAACCTGTGGCCGACTAACCTTCCTTCCGCTGCCTCGAACTTCTTTGTGCTATGGCACCTGAACCGACAAAAATGTTGTTCAGTGTCAAGTTAAAACAGACTTTGTGAAAAGCAAAAATCCATGTCCTAGTTTGTTGTGCAGTATATGTTGAACATATTCATGCTGCAAATATATTTGTATGTCTCCCTATTGACATTCTATTCTCGCACCAAGGTTAAGAATTTTGACACGGAGTGTGAACCTATTAATCTTCACCCTCATCCCCAAGCCTCAAGATGGAGCTGACCAGTTAAGCTATGTTTATGGAATATGTTGGAATATCATGAGCAATATATAACTTTCTGCAGTTTTATATAAAAATGAAAATTAACAGTATATTGCAACAGTTAATGCCTAAATTATTGCAAAAATGATGTGTTTTGATTCCAAAACATTAATTTCTATGATACTATTAATGAAAAAGAATTGCTAATTAGTATGTGAACAACTTTCATTTCAAACGATTACCAAAACAATGCCTTCTGCTTCATGAATGGCGGCAAGTGCCTGTGAAATAATAGCAAGAGCAACGCCAAGCGTTGAAATGAGCCCACCAATGCATCGCAAATGGTGTGGTTTTAGGGTTATTTATTTGTATCATAAAAATGGCCACCAGATGGCGCAAAACGTACAATTCATCCAAATACAGCTATGGATGCAAAACAAAACAGAGCTAACACTAGGAGGCGCCACAGTAGTCAGTCGCCATCATCAAACGTCCTCTTCACACTGAGAACATTTCAATTTCCAAAACCATCCCTAGAAGGATTTGGTTGACCAAGGTTTGAAAACAGCAAAAATGGCCACTAGGTGGCGCAAAATACCTACATTCCATCCAAAAACAGGAGCAAAGTGTCATCTCTTCAATAGATGCCTATATTGAACATTTTATGAAAATCTGTTTTGGACCTTTGAAGATAGAGAAGTAAACGTAAAAAACTAAAATTGCCACTACGGGGCACACGAGTGGTCAGAACCATCTGAAAGTCGTCGTTGTTCGTTGTCAACATCATATAAATACACTTGCTAAATCAAGTAAAGATCCTGCAAACGGTTAGGAAATACAGCCATGAGCGCAAAAAAAAAACTGTCAACAGGAGGCGACACAGTAATCGAAGTTGGAAAATCATGGTCAGTCGTCCACGTCATAGGTAAAACATACATGCCAATTTTCACAATTATCCTGAAAGCGGTTTGGTTGATAGACGAGTGGACGACAAAAAACAGACTCGAAAACAGTAAAAATGGCCACTAGGAGGCACAAACTAGGTTGAATCCATCTGACATTGGAGAGATGGCGTCACCTCATTAACAGATGCCTGTATGCCAAATTTTACGTAAATGCATTGAGGACCTTTAAAGATAGAGGTAAACGTAAAAAAACAAAATTGCCACTAGGTGGCACACCAATATTCAGATCTGTCTGATAGTCGACATCCTGCGTTATTAACATCATAGAAATGCACTTACTAAATTTAGTAAAGATCCTGCAAATGGTTTAGGAGATACAGCCATAGGCGTAAAAATACAAAATTGCCACAAGGAGGCGCCACAGTAATTGAAGTCGTCGGAAAACCATCATCAGCCGTGCACTTCATAGTAAGAACATACATGACAATTTTCGCAATCATCCTTTGAGCGGTTTGGTTGATGGAGGGATGGACGCCAAAAAAAAATCGAAAACAGTAAAAATGGCCACTAGGTGGCGCAAAATACCTCGAATCCATCCGAAAACGAAAGGATTGATGCCTATGTGCCAAATTTCATGAAAATCAGTTGAGGACCTTTCAAGATACAGAGGCAAACGTAAAAAACTAAAAATGCCACCGGGGCCCCCATAGGAACGCACCTGCCAAATTTCAATAAGATGCTGCAAGTGGTTTAGGAGATACAGCCGCGGACGCCCAGACAGAGATGACGGCAATATGCACCCACTGCATTTGTTTTAATCACGTCAAGGCAGAGGCCAATCATTACTAATTAATAAGCACCAGTGACGAGACCGTTGTGTTACAAGTCAGATCCCGATTTCCCAGCCTCAATTTTTTCTGCTAACCTGCGGCCCATTTACCTACCTTGAGAATTAGTACAGTGTATGCGAACAACCTTTATTTCAAACAGTAACAAAAACAATGACTTCTGCTTCATGAATGGCAGCAACAACACTTGTGAAAATGATAAAAATC
This sequence comes from Phoronis australis, assembly GCA_002633005.1. Taxonomy (NCBI): domain Eukaryota; kingdom Metazoa; phylum Phoronida; family Phoronidae; genus Phoronis; species Phoronis australis. The sequence continues at coordinate 187,812 of NMRA01000691.1, forward strand.
TGCCTTTGTTTTCATGATGTCAAGGAAATGGCCAATCATTGTACAGAAGGTAATTCGCAACCGCAAGACTCAAATGGTTAAACCGATCAGTGCCACCTTAAGGTTTGGGGATGAGGATGATTAATCTTTAGTCAAAATTGCCCCATTTCCACCCATCCCCAGTCCTTTTCATGGGTCATTTGACCCATGGCGTGTGATTTGTAAAATGAAACCTGGGCCCGTAAAGGAGAACTAAATCTGCATACCCACATAAAAAAGTAAATTGAACTTATCACAAGCGGACAGCACTGCTATCGGGCCGGAGTGAACATGAGACAGAATAATTTATTAAATGTAATAGCAGTACCAGGAATGCAAGGGCCGAGATTATCAGGACAAACCGCGTTGATATTAAAGCATAATTAGCATCAAAGAAGCTAATGCACTTGTAGCCGGTTACGTGCTGAGGTGTTTTGCGATTAGAACTACATAAGGCCTACTTCGGTTAAATTGTGATCTACCCTACTGCTACGTTTTGGAACAATTCCGAACTATTATTGATTGAATATACAATGTACCTCAGCTGCATAAAGCAACAGTTCGATAATTGTCCAATAAATGCCCGGATACGTATTCGAGCTAAGACTGCAGGGACTTTATTTGTATTTATCTTGTTGGCACAAACACTGTTTCGCTAAGGTCCGGTTGAGTGACAAGTGATCCATAAGTATGTCGCAGGCGCTGCTCAAGAAACAAACCAGGGTTACATATAATGCAGTCGCGTCTACTGTGTTTGGTTTGCGAACAGTTTAACGTGAAGAAGTTGAGCACCAATGGATATTGCAAATAATCAGCCAAGGCGTGTTACACAACAAATAAAATATATTTCCTGTCACAAAGTTTGGTAAGTCGATTGTATTCATAGTCAGTAATATCGCCGTTTATGTTTTCTTGTCAGCAGTGACGATCACAAATCGGTGCAGTTCAAACTGTCAAAAATTGCAAATCGAAACATTGTCCGCACCAGTCCACATAAATTCTAAGATTTCGGACAGGGTCAATTTTGCAATCTTTCTCATATTTCTCAAATTTCGGATGGCCAATATTGCCTATTTCTAAAATTTAGGACAGGTTCAAAATACTTATTTTTTCGCTGTCCTAAATTTTGGAATTTTTACCATATTGTGCATGCACATAATTATGTACACTTGATATGTGTCAGCATGAAAATGGATATCACTAACCTCAGCTGTTCGATGAATAAGTTAGGATTTGGTGAAGGGAAAAAATAAGTTACACCTAGAAAACCACTCACTTTTTCAACAGAGATTTTCTAACTGTAAGCATCTCATCGAAGTCAGCTTCAGAGCCCAGCAGTAGCAAGCGACAACCATCAGAGTCTAACCCAACAATGTTCTTTTCTAGAATAAAGATTCCANTACATGCCAATTTTCACAATCATCCTTTGAGCGGTTTGGTTGATAGAGGGGTGGACGCACAAAAACAGACTCGAAAACACTAAACATGGCCACTAGGTGGCGCAAACTATGTCGAATCCATCTGAAAACGGCAGGATAGCGTCATCTCACTGATAGCTGCCTACATACCAAATTTCATGAAAATCCATTCAGGACTTTTGAAGATACAAAGGTAAGCGTAAAAAACTAAAATTGCCACTAGGGGGCACACCGGTAGTCGGATTTGTCTGAAAGTTCGCACATGCCGTCCCATTCATGAATGGAACATATGTGCCAAATTTCATGAACGTATGTCAAAGGGTTTTGGAGATAGAGCAGCGGACGCCGGACGCCGGACACCGGACGCCGCCCGGACGGACGGACAGAGATGACGGCATAATGCGTCCACATACAAATATGTGGGCGCATAACAAGAGGAAAAATTTCCAGGTGACGTTTCGTTCCACAAGTAAATAAGCTTGTGAATAGAAATAAAATTTAACTAAAATAAGTGTTTTTGCATCAAAAAAGTTAAAATAATGACAGAGATGAAAAAAGAGGAAACTGGAAATCAAATAAGAGGAAATTGAAACCAAAAAAGAAGAAATCCTCTCAAAAGAGGAAAATTTCAAGCCCTGTGAAAGGCGGAAGTGATCAAATCTGTTACACTGGCACAATAGCGTACGGGAGATACACTAGCATTCCACCTTGTTTAAATGTTCAATCGTTTATGCAATCATGCCTTCATCTATTAAAATAATTCATGTTGATTCAGTTTTCAATCTAATGTCGTGTAAGGGCGACCAGTACAGCAAGTGGCATCGTGACAACTCGTACTGTAACAACTGGTCCCTGAGTGAAAACACTTTCAAAACAAGTTTATAAGCAGTCCCACAGTGGAGACAATGAGACTATATGTAACCTTTCAGTTACAGGACCCCTCAGAGCATATACCCTGCAAGATTTAATAGCTTAGTGTGGTCAAACACACTTTCACTCGCTACCTCAGATTATGCATTAATATGATCAAAACAAGACGTAACCTAAAATCTGCCAAAGCTGTAACCACAAAACAAAACCATTGAATTTACCAATTATTTTTCGTTTGCTCTTTGTGCCTGGGGCTATCAGCTCACTGTAATTCTCTGTCATAGGGGTCATCAGCGAAGTCACTGTTGCATCGTGAGTACGGTGCATGTCAGCCAACTGATGGAGTTTCACATCAGTGATTAAATCACAACTGACAACAAGGACATCAGTCTGAAAGTGATGTTGAAATAAGTATAAGGCACAAAGCAAAGTCAGTATTGAAGACATTTTCCTTCAGATTAGGTTGCAGAATGAAAAATAGACAAGAAGTAACGCAGTCTAGAAAAAATAACGATGTGGACCTTTTTAGCCTCAACATGAATTTGAAATTTGCATAAAAATATACAGTTCTAGCTTATAGACTCCTTGCAGGACTCTTGCTCACCTGAGGTGAAAGGTGTCTTTACTCTTTAAGAAGGGAATTTTTGGCAAAGAGAAAAATCCCCCCAAATCGCCACCCCTCCTTGGCAATGCCTCAAGAAGATAAAACTAACACTTTGCATTGAGTGATTCTAAAAGGGTAATCGTCTCACCTTAATCTTGTCCTTCTCCCTCAAAAAGCGGAGTGACTCCGCAGTTCCCCAGTCAGATGTGTTGCTGATGGTTACAAAATCTAGCCTCATTTTGATGTCACATATTTCCACAAGTGCCTTTTCTATATCACCTCTACTGGACTCCAGCACAACTATAATTGCCTCTACACAAGAACAATCAATCATTACGCAGTTTCTAAGCCAAGTGAGCTTCACGGAATGAAGATGACGCAAAGAAAAATCGGAGCGTACATCTCTTAAAAAAATTGGGGCATGAATGAATGATAGTTCATGTATCAAAGACCAGCCTGGAAGTAATGACATAAACAACAGGGAGACAGTCAAGAAGCAATGGACACCAAAATAAATTGCATCAAGACAAATGCACGTATTGAACAGATAAGTACACCAAATGACCTCAGAATTTGGGATTGCTAATTACTTCATAAAACTTAAAGTCTCAGTCGCAAAATTTTATTTTTTTTGTCCTCATTGACCTTTGACCTATGAAACTTTCTAGGATCACTTGGAAAAGTAATGTCTTTCATTGGCACATTGGCTTTTACGTGTGCATTGAAGTTGACCAGCTTACCTTTAACAATGTTGGAGAAATGAGATTTTCAGAATTAGATCACCTCCATATCAATTACTCTCTTCCTGTTTCAAATTTTACATACAGGAACTAACTGAGTGAAATTTCACACAATGACCACCAGTGCTTTAGAAATTGTTAAGATCAAAAAAAGTCAGTTGAAGATATAAAAAAACTGTAGAATAAAAGCCCTCTGCATTGGTATGTGTTGTGTAATGAAACATGCAAGATGTATCACTGAGGCCCCACATTGCATATACACCATCATGAGACTGCATTGAGATGAGAGCACAACGTTTATACAAATCAAGCATTCAAGACATACTCACCTTCAAAACCAGCTTTCTCCAACATGTGAACAGGATACCAAACCATTGGCATGTTGCCAACTGACAAAAGAGCTTTGGGGGTTTTGGCCGTCAGGTCCGTCATTCGAGAACCACGTCCTGCAGCCATGATAACAGCTTGAAACTCCATCTGAATAACATTGTGATATATTTTAAAGACAATGTTTTTAGTACAGTACAGGGTTACAGCTGTAAAATATTGTGTTTGGCATTTAATTGAAAAGTCTGATATGATGTAGTAATAGTTTGATTTTGAAATAAAAGTGCCATATTGAAATTTACTATCCCGCCAGACGTCTTTGGTGGACAGGCATTCACCGTCACCAACAAATCCCATGTAATGCGGATGGGAGATTTTAACTTACTTATATAAATGGCATTTTATAACCCCTTTCCTACTGTCATAATGTCAAAAAATTTTCACTGATGTGCAGTAGGGTGTATTATTGCCTTACAGAAAAAAGGCAAAATTTTGAAATATCAATGGGTGAACAAGGATATCATGCTCTATACATTTCCCACTGTTATAAACCAGTCACTTCCGTGCTCTCATTACTGTGGACAGCGCCAATATGTGAAGTCCTCCATTGTCACATCAGATCAATCTTTGAGCTGAGAATAAGACATTGACTTACCAGCTTGCACTGACTGGCATATCTGTACTTAACCTAGACTGGATGATGCAAATTTGCCTGAAGATGTTCTCGCTCTGGTAGCCACCATGCCCATTCACATCCTTAGCCCTCAATACAATTCAAAATCAACTTCACACTCCCTTCTCACAGGAATATTTTACCAGGGAGAACTCACAGTAGATTGTATAAATCGTGCTTGCTTGGTGTTATTTGTCGATTGCTCTTTGATTAGGGGGCTTCTTGGGTCAGGGGCCGAGAGTTTGATTGCCAGCAAAGGTGAAGGGAAATACAGTATGGACTCGCAACAGCAGCTCAAGTTCATTAGCGTACAGGATGTGGATCAAGGGAGGACCATCCTGTTGATAAATTCCAGGTCACTGGGGAATGCCCTGAGGGCTGTTCCAGCAAAATCTGTATGGGAGGGGGGAAGGCAGTTTTATTTCGTACCCACCGCCCATATTTTTCATTTATTTCTCCAACCCATGACCCATAATTTTTTTATTATTTTTAATAGGATAAAATATAAAATCCAACACCTGAAAACAAATTGCCTCCATGAGGACCTCTTAAGAACTTAGATGATTGACAGACAAGAACTAGTTGTCTTGTCCAATATTGTCAAAAACTTAAGTAGCCTGTGAGCAATACTTTTGGCAGCCACCAGGTGTCTCTGTTCACCATGTGTCTATAATTTCAATGAACATTTTTTCAATTATAAGGATCTATGAATCTCAAACTGTCTCCACGAACTCTTATATACTTCTATGTCAAGTGAATATTGGAACTTGTTTATCTTACTCCTCATACTATTTATTTAAAAATCATCAGTTTTCTTATCTGTGTGAACACCAGTTTAGTGTTGCATAACTTTTCAATTCAATAGGACTGCAGACAAACAGTTAGCTGAATCAAGTTGCCCATGACTTGATTAATGGCTTAGTGAACATATCACACTCTGTTCACTGGCAATATGGGCTTTTATGTATTGGGATAAGTTAGGATATATGCAGATTGCATTTTTTTGAGATTTGACGGCTGAAGTAACCAACCTGTCAACATTAACAGGTCAAAAAATAACAAAAATACCACCCATTTTTAATGCATCACTTCTTACAGGAATGACCACCCATAATTTGAGTTTTTTCTGAAGACAACCACCCATGAATTTTTATTTCTAGTGCCGTCCCCCCCTCCCACACGGATTTTACTGGAACAGCCCTGAGGGGAAGTTCCCGGCGGTACTCCCAATTACGTAGGATGGAGAGGAGTGTAAAAAATCTGCAGCGAGACTTACTGTAGATTGTATAAAGCGTCCTTAATTTCACTTGGCCTTCAGGCAATTGCTCTATGCTTGCTGCTTACCTAGGTTTCTTGGTTCTTGAGCCAGGGCCGCAGGTTCAAATCCCAGCTACGATTAAAAGAAATATGTTAGTTAAATCTGTGACTTTACAACATCACCAAAAAGCCGACGCATCAATCCTCCTTTGACAGTTTGAGGTCAAGGACAGTACGGAATTATCCGATGCGTTACCAGGAAGGTTACGGAATGGTGTGGAGTTATCGATGTCATGAAACTCCGTGACAAATCGACAATTGCCGTACCGTTCTTAACCTCAAACCATCAAAGGATGACCGATGCGTCGCCTTTTTGGGAACATTTTTGTGCTTTGACCGCGAATTTGTTGCGATCTCGTTGGAGCAGGACACGTTGAAATGCGCCCACAATTGCATCGTATACGGTATCCTTCTAGGGTTGTTTATTGGTACCATAAAGTGGCCAGTAGAGGGCATATACGTAGTATGTTGTACTTTGAAAAATGGAAAGGCAAGGTCATTGTCTCCTCAATAGGCTAGGGGCAAAATGTGAGTGATCTTCATAATACAAGCACATCCTATATATCAGTTGCTTAAAGCACCACAGAAACATAGAATTAAAAACAAATTTACCAACATACGAGATTAACACAGCATTAGAATGCCAGAAACAAATTTCTACTTGGAACTTTTCCTTCATAGTCACGAAGTAACACAAAGTATACACCAGAAGACCTATGAAAATACAGAGGTCAATGTAAAATACTAGAATTGCCACTAGAGGCATACCGGTAGTCAGAATCACCCCAAAGTCGTCATCATCCGTGTCAACATCACATAAATACACTTGCTAAATTAAGTAAAGATCCTGCAAACGGTTTGGGAGATACAGCCATGGGCGCAAAAATAAACTGCCACTAGGAGGCGCCACAGTAATCAAAGTCATGGGAAATTCAGCGTCAACCGTCCTCTTCATAGTAAGAACATACATGCTAATTTTCACAATCATCCTTTGAGCGGTTTGCTTGATAGAGGGGTGGACGCAAAAATACAGACTCGAAAACAGTAAAAATGGCCACTAGGTGGCGCAAACTAGGTCGAATCTATCTGAAAACGGGAGGATAGCGTCATCTCACTAATAGGTGCCTGAATCATAAATTTCATGAAAATCCGTTCAGGACTTTTGAAGATACAAAGGTAAGCGTAAAAAACTAAAATTGCCACTAGGGGGCACACCGGAAGTTGGATCCGTCCGAAAGTTCGCACATGCTGTCCCATTCATGAATGGAACATATGTGCCAAATTTCATGAATGTACGTCAAAGGGTTTTGGAGATAAATCAGCGGACACCGGACGGACGGAGATGACGGCATAATGCGTCCACACATAAATATGTGGGCGCATAAAAATGAAGAAGTCCAGTTAGGAGGAGATAGAAGGAATATCTGGCTGTTCTGACAACAGGCACTCTTGACAGCCACTTGATACGATACTACAGTATATTACAGTAATTATATCGGTCATGCAGACACAACCGGCTACAAGCCAGGCAAGGGCTACAATACTTCCATTCGCTTTCTGTACGCATTTCGTTTTAAAACGGGCGTTAACCCAAATCCGGTCACCGATTTTGAGTTTTCATCTCGTCAAAAATACATTCCACACTTAAAATTATCACTTAAAAAAGTGCTTACTTCTTTCATTGGTCCTTTCTAATTCTATACATATCTTCGATGAAGTTTAGTTGTGAGAATCAAGGTTACTTTGGCGAAGAGTTCCAACTCCACCTTTTGGTTGCCGTTAACTTTTCACCACGCGCGTGATAAACTTAAGTAGGTTAACTGAGTCACGTGAGTTAGGCAAAGGCTAGCACGAGACTGAGCGAAGCGTGTGACACTAGCACGTGACAATTGCAAAATAGCATGAGAAGGTATCAGTTGAAATTTGTAAGATTTGTGACCCTTAGACTTTTTAGTCGTCAACATGCGTGATTTCACTTAACTTCCTCAAAAAGGCACCCGATAAGAGAAATTCGAGCAAACCGCGACAGATTTTCATTGATTTGTTCAAGTTTTGCTAATTAAATTGTATCCAGAGTAATGGTATGTGTTAATTATAACTCTATGTTTCCATTAGGCAATGACCATCGCCTCTGTTGGCCCGAACCAGAGGCGATGCAGAGGCTATAGGCGCTCTGTACGCCGGAAGCTTTTCGGCGAATTATGCCTCGCACCGACTAAACCATCAAAGTCATGTTGTTATAAATACCTTTTGCGCATAGAGGAACACCTGAGGAGGTTGTCGATGTGTTTAATTCCTTCCAACTCGAACAAATACTCCCATTATCAAACTTTTTCTTCGAGCAGTCCCTATTTCAGTTCCCAAAATCATGAACTCACCATTTTTATACTGCGCACACTCCAATTTTTACCGCGCTCGCTAGGTGATGTGAATTCATGACCTCAATCTTTAAATAGGCCAAAGGTGAGCCATTGCAGTCTTGTCTGTCAAATGTTCATTTCCAAAATGCCACCACTAATACTTGTCTTTAATTGGCGTTACTTGAAACTAATTGTATTTCTGTGATTTCATTGTTTGTATTTGATAAAAATAAATGCTGTTGATATGACATTTAATAGTCTTGGTGCAAATATTTGACATTTTAATGTTTAACAACACGACAAATGCACGGCTGGTTCCCGGCAGCACGTACGCGAAGGGCGGGAACTTCAGCTTTCAAAGTTCGCCGGTAGGTCCGCAACTTCTGACCTCCGGCCTGGTTAAAAAAATGAAAAAGTTGATTTCACGATTTTGGGAACTGAAATAGGGAATGCTCGAAGAAAAAGTTTCATAACGGGAGTATTTGTTCGAGTTGGAAGGAATTAAACACATCGACAACCTCCTAAGGTGTACCTCTATTTGCAAAAGGTATTTATAACAATGTGACTTTGATGGTTTAGTCGGTGCGAGGCATAATTTGCCGAAAAGCTTCCGGCGTACAGAGTGCCTATAGCCTCTGCATCGCCTCTGGTTCGGGCCAACAGAGGCGATGGTCATTGCCTATGTTTCCATATGCATGGTTCAAAATTGATTTTATTTTTTTGAAATGAGTGACTTTTTGTGGGGATGTAGTATCGCCCCTGTATGCCTGCGGCATCCAGGGCGATGTAATTGCCTAGACAAGGGCAAGCCAAGGTCTAGCCTTGGTACAAATCTGTATATACTAAATATACAGCTTTGCACCGATGTGGGTAAAAAAGTGGTAAGATAAAATCTGAACAAAATTAGTGTCATTAAAAACTAGTCTTCCTTGAGTAAACAAAGTTATTTAACAGTGTTGGAAAAAATGGCGTTCTACAATTATTCTGCTGCTAAAGTTGTGGAGCGATCTTTAAGGACGGCTTTCGCCGCCATGAAATATAACATTGCTTCACCTATTGGCCAGTTTCCTTTTTCGCCGATTCTTCAATTAACTGTTGTTCTATCACGAGCTTGCGTACACGTCACAACAAATTATTGGAACTGGTTTCACTTCATTATAAGTTTTTAGGATTTCGATACAGAAAAACCGAATTTCAGAACAAATTTTGCTGCTGCGAAGTTGTCGCTTAAATTTAGGTAATGGCGCGTGCGTGTGACACAACTGAGCGTACTGTTTTCAAAACCACAGCATACTTTAGAAAAAGCGGAGAGCTACCCAAGAAAATGACGTTTATAGCATTGTTTTTCTATTAAAGCCAAGGGCTGTAACGTAACGGGCAAGGTGTGTCGGTTGATTCCCAGATTTTGCATGCAAACAGTCCGGTCTTCAGCTTTACATGATGATACAAGTTTCACGGAAAGGTGACGTGCAGAACTATCCTGGCTGTGTGCAATTTCGGGGTCTACAGAAGAAATACACACAGTGGTACCTAGCCGTATTTTGAGGATAGTCTTCATACAGCAAGCTGGTTGGCTAGACAAGCCCCAAGCGTCTGACATGATTCGGGCAACAGATGGCTATCAGATGTGCCAAAGCTAAGAAAAATCATCACAAATAAGTTAGTGATACAAAACCTTGACTGCAATTGATCTGTGATTTGCGTACTTACGGAAAACTAGGGGAAACGTTTTAAAAGTCAAGATCTGACATCCAGCATGTCTCTTTCTCTCTCTCTCTCTCTCTCTCTCGCCAATAAACCGGAAGTGCAATGATGTTGTGCTTCAACTTGGAATCATGAGTGAACTTGCAATACATTTCTATTCCAAGTTCACGCAAGTGATCTTGAGATTAAGCAAGCACTTGTGACATCTAGTGTGCAATTGTTAACTAAAATTTCAAATGGTGGACATGAATTCGTCGTGAGTTATTGTTTCTGTTTTAATAATTTTTATTGCCCATTCTGTATGTTGTTCTGGTCTTGGTAATTGTTTCGAAAAGTAGTTTTACAGGGATGGTTGGGTTTGTGACCGAGGGACTGAAATGACTGGCAACCAGGGACCTTTGCAATGAAAAGGATTAAAGGAGCATGCCACCCAAAAACAACCTTAAGTAGTTTACTCGATAACGGCACGTACGGTTGCGTTACCTGACACCTGACGGCAGACGAGAGGTGTTGAAATTATCCAAGTGACGTAATTGGTTTCACACGCAGTCTGTTCACCAGTTCACAACACGTGTTACTGCCGGGTGTCAGCTTATCGCTTGAATTCATCGTTTAACAGCAATAAATCATTAAACTTCGATTTAAAACCCTTAAAAATACACCGAGTTCTTATAAAAACGTGTTGTTTTATTTCGCTGACGGATTTATTGGTATTTGGACACACCGTAGCCTACCAGTTCGGCAGGCAGTGGCGGATCTACGTTTTCATTAAGGTGGGGTGGTTAGGATTCCGGCAAAGGTCGAATCCGGCCGAGGCGCGTGGCGCCGAGCGTGTAAGATAACTTTTTATTTTTGTAGCCAAACAGTGAAATTTCCATGCATCCTGTTGCGCTGTCATAGATTCTATTACGTCGGGTAGGTTTCGGCACCAGAAAATTGTGTGGAATGAATTGGGAGAGCAAAAGTGATAACTGGTTCGTGTACGGTTAAAAGAACAACTGATTTCAGTTATTTGCACGGAAACTACAATATAATAATTCAGTCATGCAGCCACGTGTAGTAATCACGTGCTACGAGTAGGAGGAGTTAAACTAATAGTGTTAAACGTGTAGGTGGGCCCAAATAAGGCACAATTCTCAGAACAGATAAAATCATCAAGAAGCCATTCTTGACAGGTACGTTTCTTGCACTTAACATGTCCCAGGAGTTTTTCTTAAGATAATTAAAAGCCCTTCTCGATTTCGTCACATGAACTTGGCTNTTGAGATTAAGCAAGCACTTGTGACATCTAGTGTGCAATTGTTAACTAAAATTTCAAATGGTGGACATGAATTCGTTTGTCGTGAGTTATTGTTTCTGTTTTAATAATTTTTATTGCCCATTCTGTATGTTGTTCTGGTCTTGGTAATTGTTTCGAAAAGTGGTTTTACAGGGATGGTTGGGTTTGTGACCGAGGGACTGAAATGACTGGCAACCAGGGACCTTTGCAAAGAAAAGTATTAAAGGAGCATGCCACCCAAAAACAATCTTAAGTAGTTTACTCGATAACGGCACGTAGGCCTACGGTTGCGTTACCTGACACCTGACGGCAGACGAGAGGTGTTGAAATTATCCAAGTGACGTAATTGGTTTCACACGCAGTCTGTTCACCAGTTCACAACACGTGTTACTGCCCGGGTGTCAGCTTATCGCTTGAATTCATCGTTTAACAGCAATAAATCATTAAACTTCGATTTAAAACCCTTAAAAATACACCGAGTTCTTATAAAAACGTGTTGTTTTATTTCGCTGACGGGTTTATTGGTATTTGGACACACCGTAGCCTACCAGTTCGGCAGGCAGTGGCGGATCTACGTTTTCATTAAGGTGGGGTGGTTAGGATTCCGGCAAAGGTCGAATCCGGCCGAGGCGCGTGGCGCCGAGCGTGTAAGATAACTTTTTATTTTTGTAGCCAAACAGTGAAATTTCCATGCATCCTGTTGCGCTGTCATCATAGATTCCATTACGTCGGGTAGGTTTCGGCTCCAGAAAATTGTGTGAAATGAATTGGGAGAGCAAAAGTGATAACTGGTTCGTGTAAGGTTAAAAGAACAACTGATTTTATTTGCACGGAAACTACAATATAATAATTCAGTCATGCAGCCACGTGTAGTAATCACGTGGTACGAGTAGGAGGAGTTAAACTAATAGTGTTAAACGTGTAGGTGGGCCCAAATAAGACAATTCTCAGAACAGATAAAATCATCAAGAAGTCATTCTTGACAGGTACGTTACTTGCACTTAACATGTCCCAGGAGTTTTTCTTAAGATAATTAAAAGCCCTTCTCGATTTCGTCACATGAACTTGGCTCATGAGTTTCGTGAAACCATATTTGTGCACATCTGGGTATGAGTCACACCACCAGCAAAATTTTTTGTTGGAACATCTGCTTACACCGACGCACCTAATTTTTAGCATACGCAAAAGTGTGATGCGTATACAGGGGTTTAGACAACTACCAAATATTCAAGAGCATAAGGAGCACCGACGGGGCGTAAAAACTTGAATATCAGATGATCGCAACAGCCTCAAGCTGTTTAAGAACGAAGACCTGTACTGTTAGTCCGGAAATAAACATGTGTTCTGTCTCGTTACGAGAAAAACTAGTGGTGAACGATGGTGCTCTCAGCTCATAGTATATTATTAAAAGCGACAAAAACAATAAAGTATCACTTTAATTATTAAGCTGAATCACGTTGACAACAATTGAAAAACGTCAAATGTATCAGGAAACAAATCATCATTGAAAACAGTTTCACGAAACCAAAACACTCCCACTGTAGGCATACACCGTGGTGAAAGATACACAGGAGCAGTTTGCAGAGGGATCAGATGTACACTGAAAGTACACAAAAACTCTGGCCTGGTCCGTCACGAGACCAAAAGTACACCATGGTTGTTATCCCTATAAAATAGTCGATCTGTCGCGGGACCAAACAGTACTGGCTGAGATAAATAGTTTTACAAAGCACTCCCCAGGAGGTATGGATAAGTGGACCGGGTAACACTGATTTATTTATATTAGAATTTAAGCAAAGATTGTTGGATTGTCAGTGGTGCCCAAGAATGGAGGACATCAGTGCAGAGCTCTAGCAAGTGCTCATTTTACTCTATTATCAAAACAGATTTATCTTGTGAACAATATCTTTACAGTCTACCACCAACTCTACGTAGAATTTTAGCCAAATTCAGGTGCACTGGACACCAACTGAAAATAGAAACTGGTAGGCACCATGACATTCCAAAGGAAGATAGACTTTGCGAAATTTGCAACAGTTAGTCAGAAATTGAAGACGAAATACACTTATTACTTACCTGCCCTGTACTTAACGACATTAGAAAGAATTTTTTACCAAAAATATCCCGACAGCATACTGACATCGAAAACGTCAAATACTTATTCAAAACAAACTCTGGAAATCTTTTGAAAAGACTATCCTTATTTATTATATTAAAGGTTTATGGTATATTGAATACCAGGACATGAAATTGCTACCTATACCAAATGTTGCAATGTAATATG
>NMRA01000692.1:17024-30684 GCA_002633005.1 Phoronis australis
TACACCCATGCACCGTACACCCATGCACCGTACACCCATGCACCGTACACCCATGCACCGTACACCCATGCACCGTACACCCATGCACCATACACCCATGCTTGTTCTTGCAAGAACACTGTAACACCTAAAGATGGCCGGAGAAGTGGCTGACCAAACATTGACAAGAGCTTGGTGAAAATGGACTAAGAGATTTCAGAAATGATGTTATTTTTGCCAAGATAATGAGTTTTTGGCATGCAAAGGGGAATTTTGCAAATCCCAAGAAAACTAATAAGATCATGTTTCACTTATAATGCATGGTGACATCTCACAAGCACTTGAATCATCGCAACCAACTCAAAAAACTTGAAGTCACACTGGGAGTCATTATTTTAGATAAGATGGGTACATGTGATTAAGCACCAACCACCAACCTGTTATACAACTCCACGCAAGCTCTGTTCCACAAGATGGCAGTGCACACACCACTTCTGTCGGCAACAAACAGCTGGGCCTAGCAATCAAACAAAACTTATTAAATGTATATTTGAATCAACCAAAAGAGTTCATTGGTGATTTAAGTCACTGTCACTATCATACACAGTAAATACAGAATATCCTTTAAACATTTTGTTTTATCCTTAAAGTGTTACCAGTGAGTAAGACACAACCACATATTACGGAAGGTATGTTTGAAACAGAATTGCTGGACATTGGGGTATTTCGTCTACGGTGCTTTTGTTGGTTCTATAAATGCACTGTGGAGTGTTAGTCAGCTCCTAAACATCTAGTGGCATCAGACATAACTTGGTGGTGTGTAAGCAAAAGTGAAACAACACTAGTCACTTGAGTGCACTAGAACTGTAAACACAGGTCGACTACAGTAAGCTTTTTGGTGAGAATACTAACAACAAAGCAATAATCACAGAAAAATATAACAGAGAGAGAGCTTCAAAATGCAAAAAAATCAAATTTGTTGTGCAAGAGATTTGCAAGTCAAACACAATCAATCCAATCCCACCAAAGCTCAATCTCACAACCTAGAATGCAAGGTTAAATATCCACAAGTTACGAGTGATGTCACTGGATCTTTACCAGTCAACAACTGTCCCAAACTATCATAATCACAGATGACTCCCCCAATTTAAAAACCTCGGGTAAATAGCTCACCATGTAACCGTGGTAACCCAAGAGGGTCGCCAGAAACTCTTGAAGATTTCTTTCTCATTATTTAATGGGGTACGCATAAAGAGGAACTGCACTCAGATTCAGGGACAGAAATTTTGTAAAAAGTCGATAAATTCAAAAAAGCAGGCATTCAGGTATACGTTGTACAAGACGTGCACAGGGCGCTCAGGTGTGCCCATGGCACTGATCACCTGGAACCACTTTTATGTTTTATGAATGTTTCTATAAAGTTAAAACTGAGCTGAAGAGCTATCGACCTGGCTCAAGGTATAGCAGTTAGCCCCAATCAGACTCAAAGGCACAATTTTGATGAACTCACCTGAAATGGCCACTTGTCTCCCTTGACAGTACGACTGTAGTGTCGCACTCTGTTTTTCTGCAGCACTCGTACACACAGCAAAGGATAACGATGACCAAGTTGTTGCCATGTTTTAGACAGGTCCTTGATTGTAATAATATCATTAGCTATATTTAAGCCGCCTGGTCTGTAGGTGGGCTTTGCTGAAAAAGTGTTTAGTGTTACGTTTACCAACTGAAAATTGGAAGAAAAACAAAATCACATTATAATGGGTGAGGACAATCGATGGTCCACCCAACAATTTTGTGTCGCTCGCAACCACACGTTAACAGGGCGCATGGTTTTGGAGCGTGAACAATTTACTCAAAGCTCACTGAGAACACTTCAAGCACTACAGTTACAATACGCAGTGACTGTACTTTCACTTCAATAATACCAGGGATTGCATGCAAATAACATGTACTCATTCCTAAGTTCACTGTACCTTTCTTTTTCCAAAAGCTGGCATGAGTGTCATCATCGGACCACACCGACAGGTAGCACCCCCTCGTGCCAAGTAGTGGAACCTCCATCTGATCTCTTTCCTCCATGGCTTCAGCCCACAATAGCCTTTCTAAAGAGTGAAGTTACAACGTTTATGTGTAAACAAAAATTCAGGTCACAACAACTGAAACAATACTAATAGCCCCAGACTGAGGTTTCTTGGTACGCTGAAGCTATAAAAAGTCTAGGGCGCCAGTAATTTTTTAGCTGCACCGTGTCATCACAATTTTTTCATAACTCAAATCACCACAATTTTCAATCTACACTCCAGTCGTCAGGATTCCTGCCTCCGCAGTTGACACAACTTTCCTGTGGCTACAAAGCGGGCCCTCAGCTGCTCATCTCAATAGGAGCACATTTGTGAAATTTCAATGATCCTTCAACCAGTAGAATAGAAAGGAGGATGCCAAAAACAGAGTGTGAAGTAACGATGGCCACTAATTGGTGCAGAATACATGGAATCTGTCCAAGAGTGAGAGTGTGTTGATCTCGCCTACTTGCCATATTTCCTAAAAATCCATTTAGCAACTCGAAAGAAACTGAGGCTAACGTAAAAGTAAGGTAAGCAAGGGAGCATGGGTATCTCATGGGTATCTCATTGGTACCTCTTGGGTATCTCATTGGTACCTCTTGGGTATCTCATGGGTACCTCTTGGTATCTCATGGGTACCTCTTGGGTATCTCATTGGTACCTCTTGGATATCTCATTGGTACCTCTTGGGTATCTCATGGGTACCTCTTGGTATCTCTTGGGTATCTCATGGGTACCCCTTGGGTATCTCATGGGTACCTCTTGGGTATCTCATAGGTATCTCATGGGTATCTCTTTTCACCTGCTAGCAGCAGTTCTGGGAGATCATTGGCACGTTTAGAATAGAAAAACGTTGCAATACACAGAACCATGTCACCATTGGAAACAAACTCCACTATAAGAGTAAATTGATTCAAGTTCATCAATATGTAGTCACCCAGTATTGATCATGGATGCCGAGAAATTGGGAAACCCATTTTAAATGCCCTGTTTTTAAAATCTTGGGTGAACCTCTGTTTCCAGGATTTAAATGTGGTCTAAATATTTCATCTCAACTCTCATTTAACACCGATGGTGTTTTAGAACATAAAACAAAGATGTAATCAACAGGTAGACACTGTTGGTATCTGCAATCACTTAACATTGAGCAGTCTCACCAGGTGGCATACTAGTCCTGTGAGATGTTTGCAGAATTTCCAGTTTCTTGATGTATATAAACTCTCCACACGATAGATTCTGTTCATTACAGCCAAGAGAACATTCTGTGAGACGCACCAGGCTTCCAGGGCATAACTGCAACATAGAAAAAGAGAAGTGTTTATTTAAGGTGGTAACATTCTTGTATACCCACTCTGCCAATTTCAGAGCTCGAGATCTCAAACACAAACTTCCGACTTGAAAACAGACTCTGAAGTGTTTATTTTTCCTGTCGATGTAAGTTTGAAGTTGGCGATACAAATATATGAATTCACACTTAAAATTTTACTGGCTTTCAGTGTAGAGTTGAATGAAAACAGTTTGGACCAAGGTGTTCGACTGTGTTTAAATCCTAGGTCTTCAAACACAGTGCCTCACATATTTTTAACACTCCATTTATGACCAGCCTCAGATACTATACCGTCTTTAAAATATAATTATAAAATGAGTAACTCTCACTGAATGTCAGTTGTACTGGAATCTGTAAGTGTATATTTCACATTCTGACACAACTTGTACAAATTATCTACTGTGACAGTTGTTACAGCAGCAGCCCTAGAGGTACTACAAGCAACATTTGGATTAATGCTCATAGTTATGTAAGTGTTCACCCCTTGTTTTGATAGCAATTATTTTTTCAGTGCATATTTTCTTGTTTCTCAAATTGCATAGCTACTCAAATTCACATATCAGTTATAGAGCGTTGATTCAACTTTCTGGTCGCCAAACAGTCTTGCCACAAAGTCTTTGAAGTTCTGGTCTACGAACTTTAATTTGGAAGGTCATAGTCCGTCAGGGCAGCTGTCAGGCTAAAACTAAGAGTACAAGCTTTGGTTAACACCAATTTCTAGAAATTTCCTGTTTAAGCACCCATGTCTGGCTCAGCGGGAAAGGAAAAGGCACACATCAGTGAGTCAAACATGGCCAGCTTCAAAAAAAGATAAAAATAGAAAGGAGTCATTCATTCAAGTCAAAAAAACAGTCGTTTTGCTAGGCTCGCGCTAGACCTTTAAAGATATTAGCCAAAATAATTAAAGCGTCTGAAAACTTTTAGCCATTTTCTTTCTCTTTTCCCAACTCCCACAACCAGTAAAAGTTCAGTAACATGGACCAAACTTTTATTTTTCATGTTATGCAGAGGTCCTTTTCATCAATGTACTATAAAAAAACATGTGCCTTAAGAAAAAAACAAATAATCGACATTCCAAGGTGATATAGCAACTTAATGAAGTGGAGGGGATGTCAGCGGACATTGGTTTTATTATGACCAAAAAAGTTTGGGCAGAGGTTCTCCCTATACCCGAGTTACCTTATGGGTACACCGGTCACATGGGCATTTAAATAGTGTTGACTTTTTGACCTAAAAACATTTGGGCATTTCATTGATGTTGACCTAAAAATTTGGGCAGGGATTCCCCCCTATCCCCAGGTTACGGTGGGGCTGCGTCGGCCACGTGGGTATTTTGATGAGCAAGACATTTAGGTTCAAAAACGTTAACATAACTTGTGACTTGCAAAATATAGCTAAATTGAACAGAGTAGTGAATATAAAACTCATTAAGTAACAAATTGACATCTACTTTACTTTGCTTTCTTTCGGCCGCCGCCGAAATGCGGCCCAGTCTCTCAATAACACTTGCAGCATTTAGCTGGCTGAATAACCTGTGACATATTTTGATTTAAAAATAGATAACAAACTCGTTCTTCCTGGTGTCACCTGCGACTTTTACTCCTTGAAAAGAAAACCAGTCACTGTCATGTCTCAAACAATATTTGACTCGACAAATTATGCGTGAAAGTTGATACAGTTAGTAAAAGAGATTCATGTAATATGAAAATAATAAATTTAAATATTGAGTTCATATTGCATGTTTGAGTTACCTCTGGGTAATTTAATACTGTCGGACCGGCTCACACCAGGTCGCGAGTGTGAAAAGTTATTGAGAGACTGAGTCACATTTGCTGCCCAAAATAGTCTTCTATTTGTCATGATTTTAACATTGTCACTTGCAGACGACAAGCAGCAGCACCTACACAAGATCTTGCTATGAAGCGAGAAATCGCCATTACCAGGAACACTGACCCCCCCTACACAGTTGAACATTTCGTTGCAGTGAAAGAGTGATTTCAGAGGGAGCGACATACATGAATGGAACATTCACTAGCTATTCTTACAACTCGGAATAGAAGTAAGAATGTCGTTTGCGACGCGACTTGATTCGAGCTGACTGTGAATCGACATGCGAGTAGGTTTCTTGAAATAAATTTTTATTGTCAAGTTGGGAAAGCATTCGCCAAGTTGGCGAATGGATTTAGCTATAACATCACCAGTGCCGCTCAAAATTAGCCAAAGGCAAGCTGGTGAACAACTAGCATGAGCCTAGTTTTGTACCTCTCAAGAAACGTATCCAAAGAAGATCGTAACACTGTCAAGCGAATAAGGCAGTTTGTTCGTAAATAACAAGTGATTTCAGTAAAAAAATGAAAAACAGTTCCACAATATTGAGATCTTGAATTACTTTCATATGACAAGAAAAGAAAATAATCGAATCGTCATGATCCATGAATCCGTAATCCAATCATGGTCAACAAATCGCGATTCGATTATCGATTAAAAATCGTTGCAGCCATAATGTACAGTACAAATTCTTCGATTTGGGACAAAAATGATAATGTTACAATGACCACTTTTCATCAGCTGTTCATGGAAACAAATGTTGTATAACGGCAGCAGATCATTAAAACAATGTCAACACAGGAAGTATGTTTTCTTAATAATTATTACGTGGAAATTTTTCAACAAAATGAATTCTGCTTCTTCTTTTCTTGCATCTCAACCTCAATGATTTCTACCACGTAATGTCTGATGCCAACTTGGAATAGTTGGCATCCCTTCACAACTGACTGTAGGCCTACAGGCAATACCTCCCCAAGCTGAACCAAGCTGTTGTAGTCAGGAGACAGGGTACACTTGACTTTGTGCCTACAGTCGGTAATAACCAGATCATAGGCGTCTGCCCAGGACACGTGGTTCTCGCTGTTGGTCTGACTTAAGTAGGTCACATCTATGGCATATCTGTTGATAGACACAACCTGCAATAAAACAGAGCACGATAAGTTATCCCTGTTAACTGAACAGTCACAGCCAGCAAATATAAGTAAAATGGTCCCATTTTACCCAAGGTCCTTTCAATAGAAGAGCTCACTAGCAAAGTGTGGTTAATTTGTGGCGTAATTTGTCTGTGTGTTATAACAGTCTCTGGTAGGTTTGGGAATACATCAAATGCCGAGACCTAACATATTAAAGTAATGATCAGCAAAAAATAACTGCAAATTGACAACTGAATTTAGTAAATGATGAATAACAATAACAGTCACTGGCAGATATACCACAAAACTAAGCTTGAGAATGAGGTCACTTCATCCCACCGTTCTCCAAAACCTTGGCTATGTTTCATCAAAGTTACTTAAGACAGAACTGGACTCTTCCACTCCCTCAACATTATTGAGGAATAACAATACGGTACTCAACAGTTGTGCCAGGTAAGTATGAGGACCTTGTAATCGAAAAATATTTTAAAGAAATTATTTCAGTAAATCTAGCTGTTAAGCGTATATTATCAGAGACTTTGCACTTTTGCGAGGTTTAACAATTTTTCAAAAATACTTGAGGAGTTAAAGACCAAAATTCTGTCTTAAGCCACTTTTCATGACACAGTCACGTGATTTCCTGTCATGAATTCAACTCAGTTATGTCCATTTAAAGAAATAATTCAGTGAGTTGAAACTCAGACGAATATTCTTTTTCAGCAAAACAGAATATTTTTGATGTTTGGCACCAGGTCATTACAGCGATTCCAAGGAATATGAAGGATTATCTGTGTGTATGCCTGACTATTGCTTCTTCAATGCAAACATTTTCATTGGTTAAGGGACAGGAAGTGAGGTCATCTATGTGTCGAGTGATGATGTAATAAGGATGATCAACTGACATACTTTTTGACAGATAAAATAAAGCATACTAGAAAATATGCAAGTAAATTGTTATCAGTGAATAATACATTGGGTGTAAAAACATTGACGAAACAATCCCCTCCTTTCCAGGACTTGTCATTGCAAACAATGTTATTTTATTCTTCTTCATTTGTACACATGGCCATCGGCCCAAAGAAAACCAAACAAACAAGATCATTGCATACTAGTCAGCAATGCACAAGCTGCTCCGGTTTTTAGATGCGTAGTTAGTTTGCGACGCTTTTTCCGAAATCAGAGCTAAGTTTCTAAGTGAGAACCTCTGGACAAGTCCCTCTTTGTTTAAATTTCATAGACTGTTGTGTAATCCTGATACATCAGTTGTGAAATATGTATTGCAAATAATGTAGGTAAGCCAATCAAAATAATGTGTGACAATGGTGTAAGAAAACAAGGTGGGCAACAGACAATTTTTAACGTGTGGCCAAATAAATTGCTCTGCTGATACGGTAGACTGAACAAGTGTGAAAGATTAATGAACATACTACTGTGTTCTCCACGACCTGGATTAGCATGTCATTGCAAACCTGTTTGGCAGAATGTGTCACTGTTTTTGAAGAAATGGTGAAGAGTTAACGGAATCGGTTCAAAATTGATCAGGCGTGCGTTCTGTAGACATGAGGACCTTACAAAAACAAAAAACATACAAGACTTGACGAAATATCACACAATTCCTCTGTGAGCTTCTTGAGTTTAAGGAATGTACGCATAATTTCCGCATTTGAAAATATGCCTTACTGTTCTGTGAAGCAAATTACAGATTGGCGCTGATTTGAGCAGTGAGCATTGATTCCAAAAATTTCATGAGTACTTACAGCACATTTGTTGATGTTAGCGCACTTTTGACACATTTGGGTTTCCAGTTGTGGAGAACACTTCTGTATTGAGTTTACATGTTTGTTCTAGGTAAAGTGGCACGAAACCCATGCTTTCTGCTAACAAACCAAGTTTTTATAGAGGCCACTTACACAGTATGAAATTGGTCTCAACTTGTTCCTTAGGCTTAGTCTAAATAGATAGGTTTGGAAGGAACTGACAGCTCGTTATGTCTTCAGACCATGATCACCTGACCTTGGTCTGAAGAGAAGACGAACCGTCAGTCTCTCCCAAGCATAAAGATCTCTTCTAACTGAAGGAACAACAAGACCTGGGCCGAGCACAATACCACTAGTACCTCGCTAGAAAAGCAAGATCTCGTGCGAATCCGCGAGATGTCTACTTTCATTGAGAACATCCGTTTTTGACAAGATTTTTCCTCCCCGCAAGATAGCTTTTAAACAAATGGTTGTCCACCTAAGCATTAAACCGGTTTGTTGTCGTACTCACCGAATTATTCCATTTTAAAGTTATGCTCTGAATAGGATTTGATTTAACTCTCACAAATGTACAGTATTTGTTGATTCGAAAGTTTTGCTTAACTTATGCCGAGTTGTTTCAACTTTACATTGCTTTTCTGCAGCCATTTTATGACACCTACGGTCATATGCTGCCGCAGAAAAAGGCCAAGAAAATAGTGTAAGGCAGTTTACAAAAATTCTTTAATTCAACAGTAGAATGCTTTTACTGGAATAACATAGATTTAATTAATCAGAATTTCAATCACTATTCTTGTTTTTTTTCAAAAATCTGTAATAGATACTCTTCCAAAGCTCGCGCTAGACTTATAAAGGTATTAGCCATAATAGTTAAAGCATCTACAAACATTTAGCCATTTTCTACAATTATTAACCGAATGCTTCCTTTTGTCCAACCAGCGCAATTGAAAAAACACACTTATACACCGGCCGAACTTTTTAT
Organism: Phoronis australis; assembly: GCA_002633005.1. Classification (NCBI taxonomy): domain Eukaryota; kingdom Metazoa; phylum Phoronida; family Phoronidae; genus Phoronis; species Phoronis australis. The sequence goes on from NMRA01000692.1 coordinate 26,093, forward strand.
TCTTATGTTATGCACAGGTCCTTTTCATAAATGTTAGTAATGAATTAGGAGAGGTTAGTGTACTATGAAAATAATAAATTTAAACCTTGAGTTCACATGGCATGTTTGAGACAGCTCAACTCAGTTCAGTTTTATCTCCCCTGTAATTTAATACCGTCGGAATGGCTCACACCACGTCACCACTGCAAAAAGTTGTTAAGAGACTGTGTCACGTTTGCCACCAAAATAGACTATTCCTTGTTTTGATATTGTCACTTGCAGACGACAAGCAGCAGCACCTACACAAGATCTCGCTAAGCGAGCAATCTCATTACTAAGAGTGCTGACCCCCCTGCACAGTTGAACATTTCGTTGCGGTAAAAGAGTGATTTCAGGGGGAGTGACGGACAGGAAATGGAACATTCACTTTTTATTTTTAGGACTCCGAATCGAAGTACGAATGTCGTTTGCGGCACGACTTGAGCAGACTGTGAGTCGACACGCGAGTAGGTTTCCCGAAATAAATTTTTATTGTCAAGTTGAGAAAGCATTTGCCAAGTTGGCGAATGGCCTTAGCTCAACCACCGCCAGTGCCGCTCAAAATTAGCCAATGGTGAGCTGGCAAGTGGTTAGCGCAAGCCTAGTCTTCTGAATGCTGGCTTTGGCTTTGTGACAATGACAAAAAAATGTCATGGCGCCTCAGAGTATGAGCAGCGCAACATATAATCCATCCAGTAGTTACAGTAGGGAAAATTGCATCTTCCCAAAGCTCACTATAACCTGTGACGGGCAATGCCAAAGCTGTGGCGGTGACAGCTTCCGACATGCACAGCAGACCTCATCTTCAGCATCTCAATGAGCACAGTCACTAGCCATCCAAATTTGCTGAATGTGCACCGCTGTCCGCGATTGTTTTATTCCAGATGGACCTTAATTGAATTTTCTGTTTGTGACCTCTTTAGTTGATGTTTTGCTTTTGTTGTTCTTGATAATTTATCTCAGCTGTCTTTCTTTTTCTTTCAGTATTTCTTCATTCCGTTAACACCATGCCAGCCAAAACTGAACTGTAACCCTTTGAGACTTGGTCAGCGGAAATTGATCATTATACCTCGATACAGTTTTAATAAATTACCCAATGTCATATTGTTTGAACTTTTTTTCTAATCTTTAACAGGCTTCTGTAACCATAAATAAATAAATACCAAAGTTGCATTTGCGTTTTATAGCTCAATCTCTTATTTTTACTTTTAATTATGTCATGCTGTGTTGTATGTAACAATGCAATGTAATGAAATAAAGTCAATATTTAATTCTATTGTTGACCACTCTCTATCAGTTCAAGTGTTTTAATTTTCTTCAAATAAATCCAAAATGCTTGAACCAAGAATTTCAGCATTAATTTTGAGCTCTGCACTGTGTTCTGCCATAAAAAACAAGTGGACAATACTTTAATGGCCAATGTGTGGGCTGAAACTGTTAAGCACCCAGCGTGTTGTATTTTGTATTGTATTTATTTATTATAGTGACAAGTACAATTAATTCAAACAGTTATAGGTATAACATTCGTAAGAAAAATAAGTACGTAGCCCAGTTGGGCTTTTTAGTCACTTTAACCACACAACTCAGATGTAGGCCTACCATAAATGCGACGGTTTCTAAGTTCAAAAGCAGACTTGATATATTTGGCAAATTGCCTAGGGAAATACTGAAACTGCAGTATCAGGATTCATAACTAATGACACTTAAAACCTTCAATATATCTTGCATGTCATTTTCATTCTCAGACAAAAGTGCAATATCGTCGTCATAAAGAAGCACTGAAATATTGTTCAGGCTACGTGTGACGCCTTTACCCAGTTTTTTAATGTCCAGAGCTAATAAAAGTCATTTATGTACAAGGCAAAGAGTGTCGGTGATAAAACGTCCCCCTGACGGACACCATTTTCAGGAGTGAACCAACCACTATACAGAGTGGCATTTAATCGTATACAGTTCAACGGACTTCTGCAAATCATACGAATTGCATCATACATTCTACCATTAATATTATTTTGCAGTAATTTATAAAACAGAAGTTCATGGTTTGTCCAGTCAAAAGCTTTTTTCATGTCCACAAATGTCACAAATGTAGAAAAGTTAGATGACTTTCTTGTTTGAATAATTGATGACAGGACATATCAGTGATCAAATCAAGGCCGTTGGCTTTGAAAACTATTTTGCACACCAACTAAAATATTGCTCTGTTTACAGAAACCCAAAATTCTGCAGTGTTTTTCCTTTGGCCTTATAGATCTCGAGTAGCGCCTGGGACAAATAGCTAGATTACATAAACAATACCTGGGTTGTTTTTATCCCATCTGAAGGAAATTTAATTTAAAAAAATATCTTCTGAAAATGAACAAAAAAGTAAAATCTACAAATTAAAGTGGTTTAAAGAGCAGTCGGTAAATGCACAGATTTTCATCTCATTTCTTTGATGCGTGTCTCTCCTGAGAGGTTAGTATCAAACAAGCAGATGAGCACTCCAGATTGGAATGCTATATCCTGCGTGGCTGCACTGCATGCGACAGAAGATGGCAGACGACCTGACGACAATAAGTATCCTGACAGTAAATTCTACCCTGTCCCTGGACTGCACCATTTTCATTGCAATTTTTGAATTTGCGATTTTAGAGATGGAAGCCAAACCTGTATCCGTGTATTTTAAAAGGAAAGTGTTGTAATCGTCATCATCATTCGTCCTTTATCTTTCTGTGGTGTCTTGTGATTTGTCATTTTTATGGTTCTCCGGATGCTTTTTTTATTTATACTGCTGGCGGGAACCCTGCTGGCAGTCTTTCAGCAAGCAATCAGGATGTCAGGGAGGGGCCACAGGCGTCCTCAGCTTCTGATCGTCCCCAATACACTACATATCAAATACTACTATATGTAGTGTATTGGGGACGATCAGAAGCTGAGGACGCCTGTGGGAGGGGCACATGGATTGGGTTTTACCGAAGCTTGAACAGCTGTGTTTTAACTGGTGAGTACTTCTAGAGGCCTAGCTAGTGAACCTTCAGTAATACAACAAAAGTCTACATTTGACTTTTGAGAAGACTTTCACTCAACCAACACCGTCACAAAGGCTCGGTCGGCTCTAGACACATAACGCGTCTGTGGCATGGGTCGGCTCATCAAGACTCACTAAAGTAATGTAGTGAGACGTCACTTGACCTGTCTCACTGCTGCGCTGGCCTTCTGCCGCGCGCGCCCTCTGTCAGCAGCGAGAGACGACTGCTGTTCGTCTTGGAGACTGCCGATGTTGGCATTCAGTATTAGGCTATATGACTCATGATATCCGCTTACGGTAGGTCAGGGTAAATAAACAGATGGCGTCACATCAACACTCAATATCAGCAACTTACAAGAACGTTTAGTGGCTCATATTCACCACCAAACTCTAAATCTTGTAAAACTTCTTTCAGGTTGTACAAACAGTTCTTCGTAATCGCCGCCATCACAGTCGTTACTGACATCTAGCGCCGAAAAATTAAACTAACTTGTTGGCACCCGGTGGTTTGCGGAAAGCTAACGTGGGCTGGATCAGCTGGGAAATAGAATGGTGAAGTTTTCCTTCAATTTTTGCCTTGACAGCCATTTTTACATTCATGCGTATAAGGTCGGTACAAGATGTGCACAAATGTTACTTTCTCACCATTTGTCTCACAGTGCCTACTTTATCATACAACTGACACAATTGGCTTTCTCATCATACGACTCGACCCTTTCCTCAGTGTCCGTCATGAAGCATTTTAGTACCGTTTGTTTTTGTTTTCGACAACATTGATGAAATAAAAAAATCATTTTAAAATTCAAATTTAATTGAACATTTCTATGAACAGGGAGCCGTCGATTAGTTCGAAGTAAATGTAGCACTTTTTTATCGCATGCTAAACGTCCGAGTCACCCATCTCCCCCGGTCCCCGGCACCCCCAGACATATCATGTCATATCCAACTCATTGACGGCGATGTTCATGTTGACTAGACGAGCTAAAAGTTCAAAGTTCTTGCACACACTTCATTATTCAGAAAGTCTGCCATTTAGGAAATATTTATGTCAATGACGTTGACGATTTCTTGAGGTGAGTATATTCATGATCACACTACGGAACACTGATTCCTGAACACTTCAAGTTGAGGCACACTTCAAATGGTAATGAATGACAATAAGTTGCCGGAAAGATTTCTCCCGTCGTTGTACATGTGCAGTGTGTGAAATACGAGAATTTAGTAAAGAAAATAATTGCTTTTATCAGTGTAGGTTAGTGCAGCGGAAGTTCTTTTCCAACTCGACCTGTCTGCACAGGCACTGTGTTCCAACATGGCGTTTCAAGTCGTCCCATAAAGGACTTGTCCTTTGAATTACAGCATGAAATTTTCGTTTGATTCAGTAGGCCTAGATTGCTGGCCAATCACTGCGTACCATTTCATCTTAACACGAGACCAAATAAAATGCTGTAACATGGGCGGTGCAGCACTGAAAAAAGTGGGGGCTATAGCCCGATCCCCCCCCAGTCCCCCTGTGATACACCGCCCATAGACCATGGGCGCCGAAGTACTGAAAAAAGTGGGG
>NMRA01000692.1:36107-73960 GCA_002633005.1 Phoronis australis
GGTCATGTTCAGTCCCCGGCGGTCCTGTTTTCTGGTGGGGCGGTCATGTTTTTAGGTGCGTCAGTCCCATTTTCTGGTGCGACGGTCCCATTTGATCCCCGGAGGTCCTGTTTTGGGTGAGGCGGTCCGATTTAAGAGGACCGGCGGTCATGTTTTTTCTCACCCATAGTTATACACTGTTGAGCTTAATGAGCTCCCTCTGACCGTTATAACTTGATATTGCCCAGAGAAACGCTACGTATTTGTATAATGTGACATGACACATTAAAATTAGAATTACTATACTATCACACATTCAATATTTCAATTAACTGAGTTAGCAATAAACCGTAAAACTCACTTCCAGTTTCACCTATGACTGAAATGTTATTAACGCGAAATGGGCGCTATGCTCAGATTGGGATAATGGCATGTTTTGCGCCTTTGAATACATCTTATCCTGAATGATAAGAACTAAAAACACGTTACAAAACAAATTAAGTTCGCCTCTAAGATATAAAAACGCGGCATGTGAAACAAAACATTTTTGCGGAACCTGATTTTTAAAGCTTTCTATTTTCTTATATCTGATGATAGCAATGCGAATTCACGACTGACTATTAAATTATCCTACAAAACTCACGTCTTACCTTTTACGGTTGACCAACCATATCTAAATCAACATTGATGTCATTAATAAGTTTTGCCTTGCACAAATCTAACGACATTCAAGTGTTCGCGCTGAGATTCACACCAAAGGGCTTATTGGAGGCATTGATAGTCACTCACACACAACGTAGTTTGTACGGATAGGCTGCTAGCTATTTGCATTGCTGCTCGGAATTAAATTGGACAGTTGTATGCCGGCATCAGATACAGCCGCGAATAGTGACAATAGAACGCCATCATCAACTAAATGAACGGGTGTACACGTCGATTCTTATTAACACGTCAGTTTACTAGCATTAGAAACACAAAACTCGTTTGCGACATCGTGTTTTGCGTAATCTAACTAAACATTAATTGTTCAGCTGGGAGACTTCACAGGTAACTCAGTGCAACCAGGATTGTCCTAACTCCGGCCACTGAGTACAGTGGGCCCGGGGTCATGTGACATCTATAGAAGTCTGGCACAAGTCTTTACTGAGCAGTTCATTCATGTTTTAGCACGCGCTCTCATAATCTGTACCTAACACCCTCTCGCGCAATAATTAGCACCTAAATCCAACAATTACAAAATGACATATTGATGACCATCATATGTATTGTGCCCGCTAGACCGAACAGCTGCAAACAGCATAACCTTCCTGGACAAACAACATAAGACTAGCTGATCTGGAGTGCCATGCTAGGTGCCCTCCGCTCTGACGTTCCTGGAGATAGGTAGTTGACAACTAGGACTACAACAGAGGGCGCACCCCCACGGAACCTCGATTCTTGAAGCGTGCAATTAAGAATCAACTGCTACAGAAAAGAATATGGCAGTGTTTCAGCTAATGAAGACATCAAACTGCACAAAACCATGCTCAAAATTTTATCGTAGAATGGATTTTAAGGTACACTAGATCCTAATATAGCATATTCCATGGACATTATATTAAAGTCCTTAAGGCATCATTTCACCATGCAGTGACTACATTTGTTAGTACCGTTAAACCTTCCTTTACACTCCTGCATATCACAACCGTGAATTCAATATCCCATAAACGAGAAAACAGAGGAAAGAAGAATTCAGCTGAAAGTTTCTTAACTCCACGGACACGAGTGTGACGTATGGACGTACCAAGCGACAGTATAGCCGCCAATACCAAGTTGTCACAACCAGCTCAAACGCAGCGTCTCGTATGGTCTTGCCCTTCTTTATTCTGCCATAAACCACAAGAAAACAGCAGCAAATGACTTTTCACACTAAACGCAATTGAGAATGACTGCCCCGATTTCACGTAGTATGTTTCGACAAATAAATGCTCGTAACTCGAGATCATCTAATTAACATATCGTCAAATAGTTTAACCGCTGATCGACTGCTGCGGTTGTTTTCGGGTGTTTTGATCTGAAATTTGTGATTTTAAGCTCTTTAATATTTTGTACGTTATACTTTGAAATCTTACTCACCAATTGAATTTTGAACAAAGTTGTACATGTTAAATGTATTGCTTCTGTCTCAAAAGTACTTTTTTACGATTACAACTACCCTTAAATCTTTAAAACAACAATGCCTTGCAACCGTCTCGAGACCTCAAAAGTGGATCGAGTCTGCTAAATCAGGAAACGCTGCGGAGAAGCAATGAATGGGGTATGAGCGCCCACCTCCAACTACAGAGTCCACCTATTGGCAAAACGAGGAGTTTCGTTTATTTTAGAAGAATTATCCCTTTACTCCTCGGGGAGATGCTGGTGGTGCGTCTTGAACTGACATGACGTCAGTGATTACTCATAGACCTGATGCATAGCATCTCTCCATGATATGTGTCTCGTTGAAATAAGATTGATATCATAGTTACTTCCAGAGATGCGACGGAATCTCAACAGTCGTCATGGCAATATATAAATTAACATAACAGCATTCATCACATGTGTTCGCTATCGTTATCATTTTTCAATGTCAAAACAACATTAGTATCGTCTGCCACACATTGTATTCTCTGACGTCACAACTGTTGTGGCGAGTGACATGTTCACATCCGGGAATACAGCTACAGCTGGGCCTATTTAAAGATCGTAAACGACAGAAATGGATTTAGAGACCTCGATACATTGGTTTTATGTCCGTAATGGACAAAAACATCACGGGAAGTAATAAACATCAAAAAACTTTAATAAGGCTTCCATAAGAGATACAAAGGTAGAAGAACAGGTATTTGTACATACAATTTTGTAATTAAACAGTATTGTTGAAAATACACCATATATATATAATCCAAAATAATTAGAAATATTTCATGTAGGCCTACACAATGGCCCGTGTTTAATGTTTCTGAAATCACCTACGTTCTATACCAAAAGTAATCAATGATACCGTCACAATACCATTATGATGCATGCAAGCCATTTTGTAATTGTGAGAAAGTTTTACAATCGGACAATTGCTACACCAACACCTGTCTATATAAATTACGTTTGAGCTGAGAAGTTTACTCTAAATAGATTGTTATCACGCATCCATTCAGAAACAATTCTTTGTTGAGACGTACCAGTGTAAGTGGACTATCTGCGAAGGTGGTCCCCAATCAAATGTCAGAATTAGCCAATAAAATAAGATATGGATGCCACTACAAATAACTCTTTTTTTTTCATTGGACAACAGGGAAAGATATGACTTGAGATGTCAAAGAACCATCGGAAAGAAACGGAAATGTGAGAGGAAGATTAGGTTAGGAAGGAGAATGATGCAATGAGTTAGAATAAGACAAAGAAGAGAAAAAATATGATAAGGATGATGATGACGATGACGAAGCAGAAGGATAAGATAAATAAGGAGAAGAACAAAACACAGGAAGAAAATCCACATACTTTTCTGCCTGCTCGATTATTATGCAGGTTCATCATTGCACGAGCGTCCAGCTTCATCTCACGTGCGTCCATAAAGCGTTTCGCCACATCTAATCCGTGGCTGACGTCCGCGCTACAACCTCCCCATTTCCACTTCTCCGCGCTCGTGCCCTGAAGTTTCTTTTTATCGCACCCGCACGTGCTCATATTTCCCGTGCTACACGCCTGCGTCACGGCGTACGCTACTCCCGCGGATCCTATGGCGTATGTATATGCAGCTTCTTTGCTCCCTGTAAATTGAAGAGACAGAAGATTAGGAGTAGCTATTCCTCATGAAGACATCATGTTTGATCCTTACAGCTTTAGGGAATTTGGGATTCCCTTTGTTGCTTTTTTCATTTATTATTACATCGTATACTACTGAGGATATCTAGGTTGCAAAAAGTTGCTAATAAAATGCAGTTGCTACGGTTACCCTAAGTCAAAACTTATCGTATTTGCACACGATACCTATCCCACAATCTCTCTACTTTTAGAGAAGTGAGACATTGCACGGAACAACATGGCACAAAGTGGAAGCATGCCGTGGTTGCAAAAAGTAATGGAAAGGCGTCCTTCACCCCACCATCACTCCCTCCTTGACTACGAACAACCTTGATATTTTATGGTACAACATAGACATACTAAACCCAGATTTTGACCATTGACAAACAATAAGTAGTTTTTAATAACTTACACCTTTGAAACAAAATAATCCTCCGTAGACTTCAGTTAATTCTTAAAATTTGATTCAATTCCTTATAAAATATGTTAAATCACTAAGCGTGACTAACCCTTCGGGGAAACTATTGGATTGTGGAAAGAAGCCCTGCGTCTCGAACTACCGAATTGTTTGACACAGTGAGGGCAGAGTGTCACCTGAACAATGTTTTCATTGCTCCCGGGACGAAATACTAGGTTACGGAAGTAGTTTTGGGTAAAATCGGCAAAGCCTGGTTAAGAATACTTTTAAGTTAAAAACAGAGTACCTCAAGAGAGCAATGTGTTCACAACTCCATCTCATTGAGCACGTTTTACTTGTAAGTGTATCACTTAGTAAAGTTTTAATTTGTTTGAAAGAACTTCCACTTATAATCTCGTCAAGTTGATACAGATGTTCTGTGAAAACAGGCACAAATTAAAAACTTTATGAACTCATACTCTGTAAAATCACTTTTTGTGTTTAGTCACTTAGCCTACCGTAATAAAACTGGTCTGAAGTGACGCAGTTGGCGAGAAAAGCGTTTTTTTAATCAGTCTCAATTGAAACTCACGGCCTCAGCGGTTGCAAATCAATACTTAGCTAACTTTTCAGCTTGTTTGCACTCAGGCGATCAAGTCGTGTTTCTGGTCTGTCTTCAAAACTTGTTTTCCCGCCACATTCCCTCCCGTTTGGTGTATTTTAGGCTTGGAATATTTTGCTGCATCTCTCCACGCTATGTGTAAAGAGTCTCCATTTCGTGCATGTTTGCGGCGGTTTTTTGTCGCCCATCTTTGACACGTTAGAAAAATTAGTCTTACATACCTACTACACTACAAGGTTTGCATATTATTATTTTGTCTTACAATAAATACCTAAACACATTCCAGTTTTCTAACTGATCAAACTTAGCTCGAGCCACCGCCATCAGCAAACTATTATTGTCCTAGATAAACACTTATCGCCTATCTGTAAGTAGGTACATGTATAAAGCTATGGACATGGATTTCAACGAATGGCTAGTAACTAACGGCGAGAATTGGTGATGTGTATTGAAGTCACCAAAACACACCCGATTTTCTTGTTTAGTAGCTCTGGTCCGACGATAACCTCAAAATGCGCTTTTCGGTCCTAGACCTGATAACGTCCCTTCAACTTGGATAGATTAAAAGTGATTTTTGACTGACAATGACAAGTGAACTTAATCAAGAATTATTCTGTGTACAGAACGGGTTTTATGGCAAATTTAACAAAAAGGACTAGAAACACATAAAAGGTTACACAATGGGATAATTTGACATTATTTGAATATGTGAGAGTGGGTTGTCTTCAATGGATATCGGGCAATCAAATAACGTATATCGTGCTCAGAAGCTCAGAAATACTAAGTCGCTTGTTACCCGTTTGATTGACACTGTCCTCCATTGGTGTGTGAAAGCAAGAGATCTTGTTTTCAAGGGTCGGTATCGCTCTGCTGGTTTACAAAGAACGAATGAAAGGTCGGGTTTGCGCTAGGTTACTCAAACGACAGCCGGTTATTAGATCCCCAGTGGGAATATTTTGATGTGGTTCTGCAGTAAGAGCTTTTCATCGCCGGGGGAATTCTCTTGACACGTTTTGGTTGTTCAAGCCCGGAGTCATTCGATATTTTTAAACTTTGCCACTGATAGTGAAAGCCAAGAAGATTTAAAATAACATTCATAGTATTGACTGAGAGCAGTAAAGATCTGAAGGTGCTTATCTTTTGCAGTACGAAAGAAAAATCTCATATCATTCATTAGGTCGGATTTTAAGAAAGACTCTATGGACTACATATACAACTGACCCATGATAAATGGCGGCATTTTTCACCAACAAATGATATTTAAATTTATTGTCAACTTTCTTTGTCATGAGGTTCACGTTCGACCAAGTTGTATATTTTCCTGTTGAGGTGGGATTTTTTACAACTGGCAAAAATCCTAGTATATAAAGAATGCGTTTCTGAAAAACAATTGTTAATTTGATTTCATGTAATATCAAATTTCTATGAAACTTTCATTGTTGGTATTATAACAGTTAAATATTTCATACGTAGACTGTTACCGGCAAGTATTTTTCATTTGAAATTCCATAATTAAAAGCGAATCGCGACATAAACCTAACTAGTCTTTCCTTTCTTCCAAACAACGCGCTTCCAAAGCGACGTTGATTTTTTCAAAAAGAGCCAAATTTAAGATAAAATTTTTATAAAATTTTCAAGTATCTCCTGGTCAAGTGTGCTTTGACATACTAAATACGAATGCACAATGTTTAAACATAGCACAAACGTGTGCAGTTAAGACTTATTAAGTTGCTTTCAAATGTTGTCTTTCGGTTAGGGAACTTTGATGATCTATATTAGCAAAAGTAAACGGGAAAGAAACTGTAACCATAACAACAGTGTTAATAATACTTGAGTAAGATAGATATCATTAACTAAGATTACGACAAAAAATCAGCAATGATAATGTTATAATTAATATGAAAACACGTAACAATAACATTTATAATACCGGTATTGATTATGACAGTTTGTTGTACTACGTTTCTCACACGTCTATGACGTGTTCTCAACTGTCCTTTCTATGAACTGTAGTCAAGTATAGTGAAGCTTTATTGAATGTATGTAACTTAGAAAATCACTGAGACGCAGTGAGGCATAGTACCTCGGTTAACATAAGGTAAAAATGCTGTCCTGTGCTGAGCGGTGAAGTCGTAATGATGTTAAATCATAACAGAATGTCATTACTGTATTACAGTCGTACCCCTCCATTAATCTTCATGCCATAGCATGTCTTCATTGGAAGCATGTCTTTATCGGAAGCACGGACTTCTAAAAGAAATCGTAACCGTAACAGAACGCTTACATTTCTGCTTGACGTATTATGCCATATACTTGTACGCATTTCTTCTGTTCATTACTTATCGATGTTTTTATGTAAAATTATCATTTTTAATTGTGTTTATTGTTTGTATAACTCAATCCGATAAAAATGGGCGCTTATTTGGTGTTACAACTTCTAGTATCAAGTGTCCAGATAATGTGACGTTTATTCGGAAAATTTCATCTTAAAAGGCCAGTGTCAACTTTTAGTCACAAATTCAGTTTTGTGAAGCATTTCTCATTCATAAAAACAAACAAAGTGTTGGCGAACCCAGAAGGGCTGTTTCACTTACAATTATTCATATCACGCTTCATTCTGTCACTTGCACAGCCAAAACTATGACTTTCCACTCTTCGTTTTCCGAATAAACACTCGTGTGTTCATTTGGTGTTACTAAAACGGTTGAAATTTTTCATTTTCCGAACACACGCCCATCGGTTCATCCATGGAAAATCCTGGTACTAGCACACATTCCAGGTCGATGCCCGCAAACAGCAAATTTGGTTTTGAGTGACGTAATATTGATACTAAACGTCTTTTATTTCCTAAAACGATACGTGACGGCGTACAATAATTTTATATAATTAGTCAGCGAGCCCTGAGGTGTACGTGAGAACTTTATTCTGGCAATTTTATTTCGGTTTTTTCCACATCATTCATACCAGTATTTTTCACATGTAAAAGGTCCCTGCGTTGTTCACATTCAATAATATTGGTCACATTAAACAATGTTGGTCACATTAAACGAGCTTGTCAAAATAGCATTTAAGCTTTTTAAAAAATCACCGCACCACTTAGTGGTGGAATATGAAAATAACTTTAATTACTGATACCTGGACAGTTTTGATGTTTAAACTAAACACCTTATGGATTAAGAATTTCGAGCTGTTTCAACTTAGGAATTGTGAGGCAAATAGTAGCAAAAAGTGAAACAAAAGAAGACACCAGTTCTGGATTGCTTGTTGTCGACTTTTAGCGGCATATCACAACCAAGGCCAAAGAAAGGTGCCTACTCAAAAGAAAACTTCACCAAACTCAAGACCATCGTCTACCAAGAGCTTCCTCCCCGGACCGCCTAAGATTATTTTTTTTTTGTAAAATTAATGAAGTATTGGCACGTTCCATTTCTTCACACGGTGGTATTGTTAATGGCAAAAGGTGTTTTCAGTGATAAAAGTTCTTTGGTAACGAATTGTATTTCAAAATTGCCTGTGTAAAACGTGCGTCAACAGAACACCGTTTGTGATTTGATGAAGCAGTAGCAGTCTTATGAAACAACAAAAATGTATGTAATGTTCATGTGCTGAAATAATTATGATTCGTATGAGTGATGGAATGATCAGAATCGTGGACAGATAAAATCCTTAGAAATATGGTTATGTTTTCACACACCGGGAAACTTTGAGAAAAACACTCTAACGTTTGTTATGCATTCAATCACATTTTTACTATTTACCTTTTCACGACCAGATTTCAGATCACAATTTTTTATAATTTGAGTTAAACCGCTTTAACGTTACTGTTTGTCTATCTGCAAACGTTTTTTCACTCTGGTGCCCGCGGTAAATGTATAATCTGCATCAACCGTGGGTAACAGAAATGGGTTTCTCAGAAAGTGATTGGCTAATGCTGTTGATTTCAGCGCCCTCTATTGCCCAACACATGTCTTGTTTAATCCATATAAACTTCGTTTATACAGATAGTGTGCGCTTTAAAATGTGGTAAGATAAGAAATACTTGTTTAGTCATACAGGAAGAAAGTAAACTGCCAGGTGAAAGTAGTGACACAATGCTGTCCTACAGTTGGAAGTAGTGACACAATGCTGTCTTGCAACTCAGTGACACAATGCTGTCCTGCAGCTCAGTGACACAATGCTGTCCTGCAGCTCAGTGACACAATGCTGTCCTACACCTCAGTGACACAATGCTGTCCTACACCTCAGTGATACAATGCTGTCCTACAGCTCAGTGACACAATGCTGTCCTGCAGCTGAAAGTAGTGACACAATGCTGTCCTACAGCTCAATGACACAATGCTGTACTACACCTCAATGACACAATGCTGTCCTACAGCTGAAAGCAGTGACCCAATGCTGTCCTACAGCTGAAAGTAGTGACACAATGCTGTCCTACAGCTCAGTGACACAATGCTGTCCTACAGCTCAGTGACAAAATGCTGTCCTACAGTTCAGTGACACAGTGCTGTCCTACAGCTCAGGGCCTACTGACACTGACAAATTACTCGACTCCACTTTGATTTTTACTTGCCTGTCTAACCCAACGTGTCGTACGTTGTCAAGGTTATCTAAAAATTGAGTTCACACTATCTGTGGGGTCTTTGTCATGCGACAAAATGATAATTTTAATTTCATATTTAGTCGCTTAGCCTATAATAACACGTATCTAATAGGCTTACTATCACAACAGCAAGACAATTTGGAAAGATGGCTTAGTTTAGTTCAAAAAGGCAATAGTCTAAGGTACGTAACATGTAATTTACTCACTTAACTTTTTACAAATGAACGTCTATCCAATTTCGTCTAGCTGAGTTATATTGTTCTCTTGTACAAGAAATACCGGCCGTGTCAGGTTTACAAGTCTACAGACTGACAGAACTATAATATCGAAAGGTAAGGATGCCTTCAAGGTAAAAACATATTATGACAAACGAGGATGTTTGACCTAATTGTAAATTCAAGTGACAGAAGAAAATAGTTACTCAATTAATGTTAGAAATAGCTGAAATGCGCATTTTATTTACGTTGAAACAATTAATCAGCACAATGTTATGAGGAAGGTTATTTTCAAGCAATCCAACTGCTGAGTGATGGTGAGATGATGAAGAATGCAATGACGACGTACAAGTTGAAGATGCTCCCTTACTTCAAATGACTTTAAACTAACAAGTATGATATTTAAACCAATTTACGTCATACCCATTACCTAAATGTTGATTAGAAACCAGGTTACTCAGCCGCAAAAACCTTTCCGTAACGTAATAGAAAAAGCAATTTCTGTTACTGGGCATTAAACCCAAAACACAAGCTTGTCAAAAAACCGTGCCTTTTGGCAGAAAAGGAGAGTTTTAAGATTAATTTCCCTGTATTTCTCAGAAAGGTTTTGATTGCAAATTTCCATCCTTTATTATGTCACTGAAAAGTATAACAAAAAAACGTAGCGCGTCTTTGACTGCTACTGTCCTACCTCGGTACCGACCTATGGGAAACCAACGTCCAAATATGGAATTACTTGAGCCCGTCCCAGTGCAGTTCCAGCGGTGTTTGCGAAACTGGTGCTGGCATTCCAGTATTCCTTTGCGGGCTCCATCCGCGATAGCTACGATAGCATGGGGTCTACTTTGGCATATTGCCCGTTGGCGGGGCCCTAATCCAGGTACTTTGTTACATATGATGTTAGCTCCGAGGGCAACGACTGAGGATAAAGCGCTGGAAAAGAAAAATATGCGATGTTTTAGAACTCCATACAGCTATTTTTATGAGTTCACTTCGTATCAGACATTATCGACTGAAATGAACATACGTGACCCATTTCGGTATTTAAGGCATTTTATGAATTGTGGTGCAAGACGTGTAAGAAACATGTTAACAGTTTTTGTATTACCTGTAAACAAAGTTAATAGGCTGTATAAAATAAGAATCATAGAAAAGTCTTTTTAACGCAATCATGTTGAAATTTGTGGGTTTCATTCATTCTTTCTGAAAGATTAAGACTTCCAGTTTTACTTCATTCTCATTTGAACCAAATATGATCAACAGTCCAACCATGCAAAAAGGTCACTACCCGAAACGTTATCAGTATCGAAATGTTTTACCGGTTATTTGAAAAAAAGTTGTTCTCGTCAAAAACATGACAATAAATAAATGAACATATATGTTTTAACGAAGGAAAGGGATAACACTCTAGCATACGTCTAAAGACAAGCGAACTCGCCTCTGAAATTGATTTTGCCGTCATGACTCGGCGGTCATGCATAGGCGGTCATACATTACATTTCAACATGAAATTGTTTTTGTTTCTTGTATCTTCTTACTAATTTTTTCAACCATTGTAACAATGATTGAATGAGCATGCTTTTTTCCTTCAACGATACACCTTACAGTCAATGAGCACACATAATACTAAAAGTCCAAGCTCTTAAAAAATACCAATAATAGTTTTAATGTGAACCGGTTGTTTTCTCACCGTAAGAACAAACCTAAATTTTAGTATTTGAAATTACAATTAAATATTCCCATGTTATTTGTGTTTTTCAAGCTCCAAATATTGGACATGAAACAGTATAATTTGTTCACCTGACAAATATACGTGACGTTTCTGTTGCTTGTATTGAAAAATAGAATATAAAAATAAGCGTCGTACCAATTGCTTGGTAAAAATCCTACATTATACTCAAAGACAATTGATTTGGCTTTTGTAATATGAGATTTGGCAAAAACTACAGCAGAGTAAATTGGCTTATTATCGCTCGTTGTTTATGTCTTATATTACACGAAAGATTAAACACAGGACATCTGTTATACCATCGAGATAATTTTCCACTCCATTTTACGAGTAACACCTTTAATATTGATGATGACAAAGATTAAATTCTTTTCTGCGCTATTTGATACACCTTGTAAGTTTATCCTAAATGAACGTGTCGTTTTTCCCTGGATTATTTTGCCATTTCTTTGCAAGAGAATTATTTGCTTGCGTTGTTGAGCCACGCTCGTCTCATGGCAAAGCGTCAAATTAGCTTGAGACCAAAAGTGAATTTTAATGGGATAATAAAAACGTCCCATTTGATGTAACTTTCAATGATTAGAATATGGCCATTGAACGGATTACTAGTGAACGGGTTGATTTCTAAAGAGCCTGTACTGCAGTACAGTAAACAAAGTCCAGTGAATTCTATCTCGCTGTCCATCTGGGCTTTATAGTGACCGCTATCGCAGGTAAGTAGATACCCGTGTTTATGTAACAACCCCTTCCCTTTTCTTGCAATAGTCTCAATGGTATGTGAGAATATTGTAGTGATTCTGTCCTGGCTGTCCACATCTCTTCAAATCCATACTATATACAAGGTTCATAAAACTTAATAAAATTTGAAGGTTAAATTCACGATGTATACAGCCGGTCATAAGGTTTTCACTACTGGCAGTAAACAGCCTCATTCGATCTTCAATGCACGCCAACTTCTGTATCAAAAAGCACGAAGCATAGTTAACACTAACGAGTTTTGCAGAGCCTAACTTGGTGAAGATAAAATTGAATCCAATTTCGTAATACCTCAAATGTGAAAGTAACTGAATAATTCCTTGTATACAAGTAAAGCAATGCAAAGTCTATATAAGGGTGACCATAAATCTAACGAACTGCCCTAGGGACATGGCGAACTGTTTAGAAGGAGTATTTCAAACGGTAAAGTTTTATTACTTGTTAATTAGAATTCTTTGACGTTGGAACATGCCCATGGTGCACAACTGATAACAAACTTTGAAAAGGAATTCCAGGGTGTCCGTTTCGTTCGGATGCTGGAATCATGTCGTAGCCATTTCAAACATCGTATTTGGTTTTTCTTTGCGTTAACAGAACTGACCCATTAGCTTGGAATAACCCAAGCATGTTAAATGTACAGAAACTATACGAAGTTCCCATTCAATTAATTTTATTCTTAAACCGTAAATCAACACGTTTCCACGTCATAAAATTATAGTGTCTATAAAGTGTAAAACCATAGGTTGATAAATATAATCGTAAATGTCATTGTCACAGCATTAGTACAAAATTATTACCATTACATCGAGACGGTGTTTAATATTCGTGCTCCAGATACCTTAGACTAAGATGAGACATTTAAAGCGGCGTTTTACAATATATTTCACACATAAAACGGGGTCAGATGAAGTGTGATTAGTCTGCCTTCAATCTACCAATGGTTTAGTAAATGAACACCTTCGATACTGGAATGCTACCTTATAAAAATACGACCATTCATTGGTATACTATATCTAGCCGACTACATCTCTATTCGATGTCCTCGGGAGGTTCGTTCTACTGTTGCGGCTTCCACCACGTTATAGAACATGATTTATACGTGTTGTATACAAAATATTTAAAGAAATGTAGACGTATTGTATTTCATAGATCGATTCAGTGACGGGAGAGATTGCGAATTTAATAAAACACCGGTTTCACAGTGCAACGTTTACGCTCCGAGATTGAACTGAGAATGGAGAGATTGTGAAATATAAGCAATAAAAATTTAGAAAATGCACCTATATAAAATTACTCGCTTTTAATAAAAATCCACTTAATTGTTTATCAAAGGAGTTCAATCGAAGGTGACCTCAATAAATAGATGAGATGTTATCATGAAGTCAAGCACAAAACGTGGATAACTGATGTATGACAAATATACACGTACAGAAGAAGACTGAAAGAAATATTAAGAAAACGGCGTGATTTGCCGATGTATTAAAACGATATGTCATCACCTGAAGCCCTCGGCCATTGATGGCTTCTTATTGGCAAAATTTATAAATAAATCCACTCAAATTCTCTAATCATGATTGTAATAAGACAGTTAATCTGTTAAAAACTTCAATCAACTTACAGTGCTGTCCCCAAGGCCGTGCGAACGAATATTGCGTTTCCCATAACAAAATGCCAACCGCACCGTCGCGTAATCAACGTATGAATAGACACGATATAGAGGGGGACAAATGTATTAGATTGAATCACAAACAATGATTGTGAGCTAAATTAGTGCGTATAACTTACAAAATGGATTGGCTACTAACGCCGCATAGCCAACACAAAGCCAGGACGGTACACAGGAACTTTGGCGCTCTCATTGTTCCGGTGGAACGCAATCATTCCAGTGACGAGATTTCCAAGCGATTATCCAGAGTTTTTCCGTTTTGTCCATCCGGATTTTTCAAACCTATCCGTGCATCGTAGTCTTTCCCAGTCAACTTTGACATCGCCGAAAAACATTCCTTTTTTGATTGGCTGAATACGTAAGAAGGGCGGCCTCTGATGAGGTGAAAAAGTTTGATGTGATTGGTCGGTTTGTGAACAGGGTATTTCATTCGATCCCCGCCCATTTAAGATATTAGCGTGAATGTGCTACATGTATCTAAACGGATTTTAATCAACTTAACACGATTTTAGAATATTTATTTATGGCGCTCATAACAGCGTTTCTTGTCCGTTTTTGTTATGCGGGGTATAACACCAATAGGTGGAGCGTGACTTCACTTTTCTGTACGCTGCGTAGAGTGGGCGTGATACGAGCACCGGACAAGCGCAGAAGATCGGTCAGCCTTTTTGTTTCGAATTATACAAAAACATTACAATAGCAGTGTCCTCTCCTCCACAAATCCCGCTTTATGTGTTGACTCCTGGATCTCCCAACTAACCCCTACATTCGAAATTCTGCATTGCAGTGATGCACAAGAGTGTTGCAGTGCGACTATAATTATTTGTAGAAATCTATGTATTAATTTGTTTATCTACTTCATTCAGGGATTTAGCAGACACGTGCAAAAGATGAAGGAGATTCAATGTGTTAAATCATAGAACTTTGTGATAAAACGGCGATAAACTGTTATTTTGTCTGCAAAACAAATGGAAAAAAACTCTCTCTGAACATTTAAATTGGAGAAGTGTCTTTCGAAATAAGCGAGTTACAAAGTGGCCTATATAAACTGACCTATATATGCAAAACTAAATCCATAAATCTTTTTTGTGTTGCATACTATCTGCGAGGTACACATTTCTCGACCAGAAATGGCCTCGTTGCGGCCTAGTGTGAAAAACCGTGAAAATTGGATTCACTGATAGGCCGGTTATGACAACTAGTTGTAAATACCATTGACTAAATTCAGAACAAATTATGACGATGGTGATACGAAACGTTTGAAATGAATTTATAAGCAATGTACCAAGGGAAAAATGGCCCTCCTCAGAGAAACAAAAAAATACTAAAAAGTAGAAGATGAGACAAAAGTCCACTAACAAGGCAGGAAATACCAAAATTCGACGAATGCAAAATTCAGTTCTACTCCATAAATCTTAGTAAAAGTTGCACGTTCTCAAAAATTCGAGACGGATGACGTGTCCAAACTAGTGGCCACACCCATTTTCCCCACAAGTTGAAGCGTTTTCAGGCATGATAAAATTTGCTGTTGTTTTTTGTAAATATATGTCCATGAAAACGTTATGTCATGGTATATTACGTCATCCTTAAAAAAATCTGAAATGAGTTTCTAAACATTTGTAAAGATTAATGATGACTCGAATTTCTGCAGAGAATGCGACACACAGCTACTTAAAATTCATGATTTGTCTAAAATAGACTTGAAAGTTATCTTTTTCGTCTAATTAACCGCAAACTTTACGCGCTATAAATCACGCTTCCGTTACCAGAAAGAGTTATAAAAGTTAAACCGACACCCAAACTTCACGCCTCTGAGTCAACGACCATTACTCTGTCCGACAATTTTGGTGTCAGGTCCGTTTAATGTGGTGTTTAACTGTACAATAGAGCGCATACCATATGAATGCTGATCGCCGACTCTATTGTCATAAAATCGTATTAATATCAACCAACACAACTGAAGTCAATAAGTCTGGGACATACAAACCAAATCCTATTATCTCGAAGGGTAAAATTCCGCGGAATTCTATTGTACTTTTCATGGTTTTTCACGCGAAACTGAGGAGTAAAGCCACTGAAATGCTAAAAGTTGTGTCGTTGAATGAAGACGTTTAAACGTTAATTACTGCCTACATGTTTTTTGATATTGCGCTGAGAATTGATTGTTTCAACCTTTGACCTCGCATACGATTTCAAGGTAGGCGGTGACAAAGCTTGTAACTTCATTTACTTTCTTTGCTTCTTCATTACGTGGAAGCGCAGCCCTTCAAATTTCCCGACACGTGGCTCCACCTATAAATGAGTACCCCAGAAAATGGTCTTATCGGGTGATTACTGAGAGATTATGATCGGGAACGCAGACTGGGTGTAGGCGTCAACATTCACCAATTGGTTATATTGTATGAAGCGAAAAAAATCACCCATTTGCTAGAAATTAATTTGAATGGAATTAAATCGGCGAGATTGACCAAGCAACGCCCGGTATGTCCCCGATGAGGGTGATCTCTCGGAAATTTCAGAAACAATGTTACATATAGTAGAGGTGGTTGATTTGGACATAAAGAAACACTATCTTCTGTAATGTAATTTTAGAAATGAATCGCAAGTGAGACATTTTTGTTTTTAGGCAGTGTACCCAGAGTTCTAGTAATCAGTAATTCGCCCAAATAAGATTGCAAAATAATACGCTAATGTTAAGGGAAACGCCAACGCAGAGGGATTGCCCTATCACCCACGAGACGTTAGATGGCACTGAACAGTTAAAACGTAGACTCAGGCAATTTGCGCAGCCTAGAAATTCAAGGTTTTGGGATAGGCCAGGTCTGACAGCCATTTGTAGTGGGCATTACTAGAAGGCTCAGTGAATTCGTTTTTCTTGTGTTAGTAAACATGTTGAGAGTGAGAAAAGTCCACTAGCTCTAACTGTTGGTACTGTTTTCTTCAAAATAGCCCAAATTGTTGTATTTCTTTGTCGCAATTGTGAAATCTGCTGCGTAGCCTTCAACAAAAATATTTAGTTTGATGGCAGCAATTATGTCTAGGATTTGCAAGGGAGTGGTAGTTTTCGGCTGAAAACTGTCAATTTTGCATTTCGCCAACTTTTATCGGAAGCCTAGCTTCATTTTTAGGTGGAAATAAACAGGTCAAAAATATGAGACATCATCAAGTTTCTGTGGTAATGTAGAGCGATTTTGATATGAAACAACTCATGCATAACTTTTCATTTCGTTCACAGAATGTTCGACAGACAGGAAGTAAGTCAATTCCGGTGTCTTGTGCACTGTCAATCGGGTGACGTGTGCACTGCTAGTCGGGTGACGTGTACACTGCCAGTTGAGTAAATCCCAAGAAGAATTGTAGAGCGCCTTTTTACTTAAAACATCAAGCTACATATCAGAATCAGGCTCTGAGGTAACAACAAAAGAATATCTAGCAATGCGTCTTTTGTTCTTGACTGGAATTTTGTTGCGTGAACTTGAACACTTGAAAACTCTTGTAAATACGCCTCAGGCTGTCAAAAATAATTTCCAACTAAAGCCCCTTAAATATGTTCTTTCCACTTCATTTTAGTTAAAAACATGATAAAACAGATTTTAACTCAAATTAGTTCAGTTTTAACTTTTGAGCCCAAATTATGCTCATTCAATATAACTCCAAATAATTATTTTCAAACTTTATTTGAAATTTTTGGTTAAGTTGAGATTTAATGACATCTTGGCCCATTTTGCATGTACAGTAGTCACGTGTCAATTATGTAAATCGACCCCGCTTTAGGCCCTTTGTGACCTTGTCCCAAAAGAGCCGACCGCCACGAGGTTGATGGGGGCTCTTTCGGAAATCCCAAGTACGCATGTCGTTTTCGATCTAAGGGTTATCGATGAGTATCAGTCGCTGACGATTATTGTATCATAAGCTTCAGACACGTGTATTTAACAAAAATGTCTTGGCAATAAAGTAAGTCACTCTAAATTCAAAAACGTCTTATCTTTTGCAATTTTATCGCATAAAAATATTATGAATTGAGATGGTAAAAATACGTTACTGGTGTAAAAAGGTACAGCACCTTACCTTGGTTTCAGAAAAGGGTTCACTTCCCGGCTACTCGTCAAAAGGAGAATCGCCAACATGTGCAGGCGTATACCTTTATCCATCTTACCGTATGGTGTCGCTAGCACGGGATCTATCACAAATCTTTTTCTACTAATAACGGCTTTGTTGCGATCGATGACGGGAACTTTTCCCCAGTCGACATATCGAGGAGGCTAAACACACAAATCTAATTCGTTCTTTTGTTCCTTCAACTACAACCTATCAAACGATGAACTGTGAATTATCGCCGCGTTTCGTCGCTTCTCGGTGGCAGGGAGGAGATAAAATATTATTTACACCTCTGGCAGATAACGATAATTTATGAATGGTAATTCGAAAATTTGGCTAAGTTAACATAGTGACGTATTTGTGGAATACTAGAAAAACAATTGTTTTACTATGAGTTCATTATATCCTGTTAAACAAAGTGTCGTCTTAATTATTTTACAACTTCAAATCTAGTGATAGCGGCTCGCAAGATAGATGCTGTTGATATTACATCCAGTTTGCTTTAGCTTTGGTCCAGATTTAACATATTTTTACGTGGTAGTAAGGGAAAAAGGTTGTAACAATGCGGTCGGTTCATCCATGTATCATTGTTCGGTCTTACCAATGTGCGCCAAGAAGAATGTCAACTGTCATTTTGTTGAGACAAACGCAACTTCAGATGAAATTTACAGCATTTTTATCGGCAAAACTTCTGCGATAGTGTAGTTTTTATTACCCTTATGTTATCATTAGACGGTCGGGCACTCCTCTCCCTCATAAGACAGTGCGGGTAACGAGAAGAACGAACAGAACAAGTTGTGGTCCCTATATTTTGTCACAATAGACACAGATTAAATAAGACAATTCATGCGCGCACCCAGCCTAAAATGGGAGTCTTGAATTTTTTGAGAGTGTGGACGTTTTACGGGGTACGTTTTGCCCACTTCGCCAAATGGGGTGCTCGTTGAGACCTCCCTGGGTGCTCGCAAGGAGTGTACGTAGAATTGTACTAAACTCCTTGGCGTGCGCACATGTAACTATCACAATTTAATCCACTAAAAGCGAGTATTATCTTGACTTCCTGTTTACATGTACGTGTTTGTATATGAGTATTAATTCTCCATGTGAACGGTCAATAACCTCGGCAGACGCACTACTTCCTGGAACAACATATATTTCGTCTTTGCTTCTGGCACAGTTAGGACGGACTCCAACACCATTTATAGGCCTAACCACGAAATATCGACGACCGGTTTCAAGTCTTACCCTCTTTTTACATACTGTATTACTATCAAGACCGCGTAGGAATACAGTGATAAGGAAATAAAAAATGGCGTCGTCAATAACTCATGAATCTGGAGGCTGTCAATTCAAATCTGAAAAACAGGGACATCATCGGCGTGTTTCCGCGCGCATTCAAACCTGTAACCCCTGCGATAGCAACCCAATGCTCTGCTGGAGGAATTAAATCCCACTCGGCGGTAAATGACTGGAAATTTTAATCGTACCTATCTCTTGAGTTCACCGCCCTAGATTTAAGAGAGTGTCTGGCACACAATGACGAGAACTTGCGTTTTGAAATACAGTAACAAAAACTCGCCGTATTTTGTTGTTTCATAGATCTGGTCAAAATTGAACTTCACCAAGAAGTCTATCCCAACGACTGTTTTTTCGGAGGTAAATCTTATAATATCTATTAATGTTTTAAAATGACCATTAATTAGAAGTAATTTTGAAAATTGTGCTAAAAAAATTTTCACCGATAGAAAGCGCTTCATTACACTCTACCAGGGTAGAGTTCCGAGTCAGTAAAGCTAGTACTTCGATGGGACGTCGAAAGACGAAAGAAAAGCAAGACTGCGCGAGATTACGCAAGATATTGCCGTGTATTTTAAATGAGAACACATGCTTTGGCTAGATTTTTCTACACGCGAGACAACAGGTGCGAGTTCCGTAGCGGCGAAAACGCTAGATCACGCAAGACTGCGAGATATAATCATGAATTACAAGTGAAGCATATGTGAGTGTCAGCGCTAATATTGGAGAGATTCTTGTGCCCTCGGAATTCACTCCAGTAGCAGGACGTACTGGCCGCGCCTACAAGAACATAATCAATGTTATGACTATCCTACGTGGTGAATACTGATCGTCGTACTACGATAGTAAAAATATTTTATTAAAGCCGCTAAAAGGTTGTTTTACATCGAGTTATTGATAAGAAGTACAGTGCAATAACAAAATAAAAAGAATTGCATTAATTAATTCGCAATACCCTTTTAAAGGAATGAAAAGTGAGTAACAGTTGCGTACATAACACGGTGCGAAATAAGGACGTGAATAGTGCTCCGACACGGATATGTTCATGTTGCACAAGCTGGTCGAGCACACCTACTTTGCTAAATGATTTAAGCCCAGGACAATAATCTACAGATTGGTCACATCACGTGACCTATGATCATGTCTAAAAAGATTTCTTTCCGACCGGGGCTGGAACCCGTTAGGCCCTATAACGTCACAATTATATACAGTAACCAATGTCGTAGCCACGGCAGTTCAAGCACAACTGAAAAGATATAATCAATGGAGTTGGATATACTTTTCCTTTAAGCGTTATCAAAAAACGCTTGCTCCCTTGGTTTCGTTCTTAGCATGTCAACCTTTAACAACAAGAGGAACGCGGAGCGTTAAAATGCGCCCATCACTGCCCCGCAAACGGTGTGCTTCTGATGGTGTTTATTTGTGTCATAAAAATGGCCATTAGAAGGGACAGAATACATTGAACCCATTCAAAAATGGGAAGGTCTCGTCGTCACTCAAAACAATTTGCCAAAATTTCATAAAAATCCGTCAAAGAACTCCAAAGAAACAAAGGCAAACGTAAAAAATAACAAACTGTCATTAGGAACCATAGCTGTAGTCGAATCCGTAACTCTGCTGTTAAGTTAGTAGGGAAACAATTGCAAAAAAATCAAATTACGTATCTTGCGATACGAAAAAAATGTCACTAGGGGGCACCGCAGTAGTTGGACCACGTCAGTCATGCTCTTGTCAGTGAGGACCATATCTCTCAATTTTCATAATGATCCTCTACGTGGTTTGGCAGATACAGAATCAGACGACAAAAATAGACCAAAAAATAATTAAAATAGCCACTAGTTGGTACACAATTTGTCAAATCCATCACAAAAAGAAAAGGTGCCGTCACATGTTGCCATCTCCGTAGGAAAATATTAGCAAAATTTCAGGGTGAAGGAAATTGCCATTAGCGAGTGCCAGAGTGGTTGAACACGTTCAAATATCAAAGTAAGCCTTGGTTTTTGCCCAGGAACACATTTCCAATTTCTAATAATAATCCTTCAAGCGGTTTGTTGGATGGAGAGGGTGCTGTCAAAAACGTACTAAAAAATAAATGGCCACCGAGTGGCGAAGAATACGTCAAATCCGCCCAAAATGAGAATTCGACGTTATCTCCTTAACAGTAGCCGATTTGCAAAATTGTGCGACAATAAAACGGCCGCCATTCGTCAAATCTATCCGAAAACAGAAATGTATTTCAAAGATACGCAGGAAAACGAAAAACTTTGCCACTAGGGGGCAGAGCTGAAGTCGGATCAATCCAAACGTCGTCGTCCGTTGTCAACTTCATATAAAAATAACTTGCCAAATTTAATAAATATCCTGCAGACGGTTTGAGAGATACAGATGTGGTCGCAAAAAACTGCCACAGTAGTCCGAATCATCCGAAAATTATCAGCCGTCCTTTTCACAATAAAAACGTAAACGCCAATTTGAGTCAAAATCCTCCTTAGGGTGGCTTGGTTGATAGAGGAACGAACGCCAAAACAGACTATAATGCGGTAAAAGTGGCCACCAGAGTGTGCAAAATACGTCGAATTCATCCGAAAACGGATATATGTCATCGTTCCTATAAAAATCCGTCAAGGAACTTCAAAGAAACAGCAGAAAACGGAGAAAAATGAAATCGCCAGTAGGCGGCACAGCGTTCGTCCGAAAAAGTAGAAAACGATCCAAAAGACCACTAAAAATGCAAGAACTACCAAAATTCGACGAATGCACAATTCATAGCCCTGAACGTACCCCGTTTTTTAATAAAAGGTTCACATACTCCCTTCCCCCAATTTTTAGGCTGGGTGGGCGCATGTAATACATGCTCATTTGCCAAATTTTATAAACATCCGTTGAGGACAGGGGAAAAACGTAAAAAAACCTAAAATTTCCACAAGGGGACACACTGGTAGTCGGATCCGTCCAAAAGTTTGCTCACGCCGTCCCATCCATTAAAGGAATATATGTGCACAATTTTATGAACATCATACATCAAAGGGGTTTGGAGATACAGCAGGGGGCGCTGGACGCCGGTCGGATAGGGATGGCGGCATAATGCGCTCACATATACATAGACACGTGGACACATAAAATGCTCTTCTAAAAACAACATCAATCATCGAATAAATAAAGCGTAGGTTGCTTGGTATCTTGGCATTAACTTTCCGCCGTAGTTTCCATGAAACCAGACATGCGCATTCACTGTTTCTCGCAATAAGCAGCTAAAATCTGTCGCGCATTAAAGGTCCGCGATAAGTCTAACAAACAGACGTGACATTGCTCCCTCGCCAGGCGGTTACTTTGAGTATCGATGGTGTTTTTGTATCTTTTTCCTCAGCAGGTCGATATCTAACATCCGTTTGGTCTCTTGATCACATTAGCTTCAGTTACTGATGAAGAAAAACTCTCTCGTGTGATGTCGATCACAGCAAAACCTCGATAGGGGTAGGTAACCTATTGAAAGGAGGCGTCAACATAATGACTTCCCCCCGTGAAATAGCTCAACAGACACGCCCAGTCCGTCTTGTCCAGTCCACTCGTTAGGGCGTTCGTGCTTCGCATTTTGTCATTTGAGTCCGATTGCTCATCATGTAGCCACAGTATGTGGTAGGTCTTATGAAGACCAGCGTGTATGAACGTATTATTTATCACTTCATGTAATAAGCTTGGTGTAAATAGAGAGATAATTTAGTCCAGCGGTTACTCCAGCTTAATGATACTAGAAACTTAGATATCTTTATTCCAATAAAACAACCTCGTTGAGAAAGTTCCAGCTCTTGTACAGTCGTTGTTCAGTCACACCAAAGACGTTCTTTGTATGTTAAGATCATCCAAGCTCGTTTTAATGTCTTGAAGGTACGGGCTTGGTACAGGGGGAACAAACAACTTTGGTCCGTGAGCGGAACGTGCCGCTTGTGGGGACTATAAGGAATAATGTGGAGAACAAGGGTTGGTCTGTCTGCAAGCATTCAAAGACGGAGAAGATAATCCGGGATGAATGTGCGTCCGAAAGATGGGAATAGTGTGCCCAAGAGAAAAATTTTGTACACGAGCAGATCCAACCAGCTCAAGATCAAGGATATCCAAGGTGTCCTGAAATTTTGACGAGATTAACGAAATTGACCACTGTGTTAAGATTTCCTTGGTCTATAAATGGGCTGTATCCGTCTTGGAGGAATTTACCCCGGCGCTTTCGTAGTTCTGAGGCATTTCCGGTACAGTGGTGATCGGCGATTCGTAGGTTTGTGGAGGATACTGGCCTTGGTTCACGTTGATTGGAGCAGTGTACGGAGCCTGATGGTACTGCCCCGGAGTGTACGGGGTTGCCACGGGAGCTGTAGTCATTGACTGTTGAGGCAGCATTGGTTGAAACGCTATGTGTGAAAGAATACAGAAATTAATTTTGATGGAGCATAATGTTAGACATAGTTGAAGTTATGCAACAGACCAAGAGATGAATGAAAATAACTGCAGTGCTTACAAAATTATCGCACTCAGCTTACTTATATATTTGAATGAATATTCTGTGATGCTCGTCACTTTTCTAAAGTTTGTAACACTATTGACAGTTTCTGTTAAGAGTTGCTAACTGGAAAAGGCACGAACTTATGTTTCTGCGGCAGGAAAGCGGACACATTGCATGATGGGAGTTCAAGTTTGACTTACAGTATACAACTTAAAGTGGACACATTGCATGACTGGAGTTCAAGTTTGGCTTACAGTCCACAACTTAAAGCGCACTCATTGCATGATGGGAATTCAAGTTTAGTTTGGCTTACAATCCACAACTAAAAGTGGACACATTGCATGATTGGAGTTCAAGTTAAATCTGCAACAAACACAACCCCTGTCAAAAAATTGTATTTATATTTATATTTAATCCAGTAACAGCTATAAAATTAATTCCGACAGGTTAGAAGTGATATCTTAGGTTAGAAGTGATATCTTAGGTTAGAAGTGATATCTTAGGTTAGAAATGATATTTTAGGTTTAAAATTATTGTCTGACGCCATACTCGGGCATAAAACAAAAATGACGTCATGTTCCTCCCAATCCCACCAATCCTATTTTATAACAATAAATGGACTGAACCGAAAGTTAGGTTTTGTCGGAAGGTGAGTTTAGTAGCGGTTAAAAACTGCATTAAGAACTTTCATTTGGCAAGTCGCAACAAAATGTGTACTCGAGATGGTTCATCTAAAGCGGCTGGTCGTGTTTTTTATTCAAAATTTCAACGATTCTTGGAAGGATTTGCATGGCCTTAATGACTGACTTGAAAACAAAGTCATGATTGCAACGAATTAAAACCAATTGGGAAAATAGAAGTGTTCACTCGCATAATTCATTTGAGCAATATACCTACCGCTTGGTTGTGGCGCACGAACAACTGCCCCACCTGAGGCACCACGCCTGCGCCCAGAGCGTACGACGAGGAAAAAGATGCAAATGGGGATTCCAATTAACAAACCCAGCGCGAGAATTCCACCTACGATAGCGCCTATTATGACTGCTGTAAAATGACCGCGATATTCAGGCGCAGATATAGAAGGCGACGGACTTGGGGAGACATCTTCTGACACAGAAACTGATATCCTGACGTCAAAGCCGTTTCCACACGTTGTAGGGCCGTGTTTTTTGTGACAGCTCGTTTTGTTGAGAAAGACCACGGCGTAGCGTTGAGTGGTGTAGAAAGACTTAAGATAGGTGTTGTATTTGGATACGGAGAACTGTAATTAATAACATAATATTATGTTAATGCTGATATTTTTAAAATGGAATCTGTTGAATGAAACAACACTAGGAAAATAGTAAAAATAGAAAAACATAGACTGATGTAGTGACAATATGTCTATTCAAAATCTTTTATGTTAAATCAAAACACCAACCATGAGTCACAGGCAGACTGGGGTCAGAGGTCATGTAAAACCGAACAGGAATGTTTCCTCAGAAGCTAATGAACTTGAACTGCAAGACCCGTGGAGGGCTTTAAAGTAGTCTACAGTTTGTTAGATCTTTATCACTTTTACTTTTCATCCTTTCGGAGTTAAGTTTGACTTACTGACCTTGTAATAACTTGGTATGGCCACTTTGCCATCATACAAGGACACGTTTATTCCAGAATATGTAAATTTTGCCTTAGAGACGCTCACATGAAGTTTGCCGCTAGTGCCATAATCTGAAATAAGACAATGTTATTAATGAAAATTGAACTGTACGTTTAGAATTTTTGTAGCTTCAGGTTCTCGGAATCGCGTGAGGTGCCGAGATGATATCAATCACTCAAAATAGTTCAAAGGATATACAGGAGATATTTTATAAATTGAGTGCCGATTGTGTTTGACTTTACGAAACTGTGTCTTGATTACCATACCTGCGTACACTGGCAAGCCACACAACGGTTTTGTAGACTTATCACTACCACGAGCACCCGCTTCTCCGGCAAATATCACAGTCTTTTCACCTTTTTTAATGCGAAGTCCAGGTTGACTGCATAGTGACGTGGAATCCATGTCGCCTGAAATAGATTGACCAATACCTCTCAACCTCGGTTCAAAATCTAAAAGGCAAATTCTCAACCAGGCCACTTAATCCTTTGCAATATGTCTCGTTACAGAAAACTATTCTCATCACCCTAACATCAACAGCGGTATAAAAATGACAATGGAATGTAAGAAAGCCCGGAACGCGGGTTTAAAAAACCTCTTTGCCGAATTTTATATTAGGCAGAACCCTTTGTTGCAGTTGGGTGTAGATCTTCACATGGTTGCGGCGGATGTCTAGATAAATACGTACAGTTTAAATAACGAAGTTTCGAAATTTTTCACATAAATCAATGCCTGATTCGTCAGATACGTAAGCAATACGGAACAACTTACTGTCATTAAAATGTAAATCAATCAGAGATATCGCGTTATCATAGAAGTTCATAGGTGGCTCCACCATCTTGTGTGGAAGTGGGTCATACTTTCCTCAACATTTCAAGAGACTATCAAACGTTATTTCTAATCAACTTACGATAAGTTACCGCCGTTGCCACGGTTACGACAAAAGAAATCGATAAACATTTCCCAAGGTCCATCACTGNGTTGACTGCATAGTGACGTGGAATCCATGTCGCCTGAAATAGATTGACCAATACCTCTCAACCTCGGTTCAAAATCTAAAAGGCAAATTCTCAACTTAATCCTTTGCAATATGTCTCGTTACAGAAAACTATTCTCATCACCCTAACATCAACAGCGGTATAAAAATGACAATGGAATGTAAGAAAGCCCGGAACGCGGGTTTAAAAAACCTCTTTGCCGAATTTTATATTAGGCAAAACCCTTTGTTGCAGTTGGGTGTAGATCTTCACATGGTTGCGGCGGATGTCTAGATAAATACGTACAGTTTAAATAACGAAGTTTCGAAATTTTTCACATAAATCAATGCCTGATTCGTCAGATACGTAAGCAATACGGAACAACTTACTGTCATTAAAATGTAAATCAATCAGAGATATCGCGTTATCATAGAAGTTCATAGGTGGCTCCACCATCTTGTGTGGAAGTGGGTCATACTTTCCTCAACATTTCAAGAGACTATCAAACGTTATTTCTAATCAACTTACGATAAGTTACCGCCGTTGCCACGGTTACGACAAAAGAAATCGATAAACATTTCCCAAGGTCCATCACTGAAGTTTTCTGAAAAGATTAATAATATCTCCATTTCTACATGTCGAAAGTTCACAAATTTCACATCAATTGTTACCCACAATGCATTTTGTGCTTTCACCAACAACTTGAATGTGTGTAGAATTACTATTCACCAACGAGAACCAGTCGTGCTGCAAGTTGAATGTATGTACTATTATAATGAGGTGATTTGCATGCCATTCTAAGCTTGCACTAAAACAAAGTTTCGTCAAAGAAATTGCTGTCTTTTGATTTTGGACAACTTGCCGCCGAGCCTGTCTCAACCAATAGCGAACAGCCAGTTCTTGCAAGCATGATTAATGAAGGAGCGTGCTGGGTGGTTCAAGCCAATAGAGAATCCTACACTCGTCTCATGTTTATGACATGGGCAAAACCTCATGGAAATTTCGTCAAAGTCACGAAAATTGCCGATAGATTTTGACAAAATTTCTAAATGTTTTGCCCATGTCATAAACCTGAGACGAGAGTAGGATTTGCTTTCTCACATAAATCGTAAAAACGATCTTTTTTGCCGAAAAACTCGACGTATCTAAAACTTTCAACCACATGACGCTTGTGCATTGTAAAGTAAACTCAGTTACTTTTTGTTAATAGTCTTATTTTAAACTTAACAATTGCAAATTGCATTCAGCTTTCGTAACGTTTTCTCACATGACCTGGAATGTGTTACGACACGACTGGTTAATAACAGCGAGTAGCCTACATAATTTTTATATTACGCGGGCGAGTCACAAAGTAGTGCAAATTAGAAATCCATACGCCTTACATTTTATCGTCTGCAAGACACTAATACCAAGGAGTGTAGTACTATTACTTAACATTGCGTAAGCGTGCTTCTAGAAAAGTTGCGTCATGCGGTTGAAAGTTTAGACACGTCGAGTTTTTCGGCAAAAAGGTACTTTTTACAGTTCATGTGAGAAAACAAATCCTACTCTCGTCTCAGGTTTATGACATGGGCAAAACATTTTAGAAATTTCGTAAAAATCCATCTGCAATTCTTGGGATTTTGACGAAATTTCCAAGAGGTTTTGCCCATGTCAAAAACCTGAGACGAGTGTAGGATTCTTGATCCAGGTCATGTGAGAAAGTACGTTTTTAGCTGAAGCCAGGTGGATGTAGGCTTATGGCAGTTTTGAAATCATGACAAAACGAAAACCTTTCACTAATCAGCATTTAGCGATTCGTTGACGGGAAACGCCGGGCCCCTACATCGTTCGAAGAGACAAGAACAAAGTTGATAGCGACCCTTGAGTGCCCAAGAAATATGTATAGTGCATTTGTCTAGTCTAGATGATCGGGTCAGCTCAATCGCCGTCCATTAAGGCTGACTCTCCGGCAGTCCTCGACTAACACTCTGTTTTTGTCTGCATGCGGGACGTTTTGGTCTCACGTCATTAATTTGGTCAGTTATTCGTGGCAGTTATTCGCATTTCTTATACATCACAACTATAGGAATCACTCGGCTGGTCCCTACATTACACTGATGAGCGAGGAGAACTTATAGTCGGCAACATGAATTGTTCGTCATTACGTGTAATGGACAACACCGAGCGTCGTAATGTTAGAATACGAATAGAACACGAAAATTGTACTTTCATATGTCAACGGACTTACCTTGTAAAACAATACCTACGTGCTAATCAGAGCAACGTTAAAGTTGTGGAAAAGGGTGATGGGTAAGTATAATGACCCATATTTTCCGCGATCGATTGTGAGTCAGCGGTGTACTGTGGTTAGCGAGAGAACACTCCTCATGCATGATGTTTATATTTCCGGGAGTAGCGGCCGCACAAATGGAACTGGGGTTTCCCCGTATAGCCTACTGGCTGCCCGTGACCGATGAAAAATCGTTTATGACAGTCATAAAAGATACTGATCAACTTAGTTTTCCATGTTATGAGAATTACAAATCGAGCAATATTTAGACTGAATTAATTACTGTTTCAGTGACCAGGACATCCAACGTCGAATAGCACGAACTAGTCAACTTGTCAGTCTATATCCTTCGTTTCATGGAATTGGAGTTTAATTTGAGGCAGTTCTGAAAAATGGTTACTGATAGAGTGCAGGCCCCACAGGATTTAGACCTTCTTACCTTAGGTCACGTGTAATGTTGTGAAATAACAGTTGAATCAGCTAGTTGAAACAAACAACTTTGCTACGTTACCGACGTCTTCGTCACGATCATTATTGACAACTCTCTGGCACCCCGAACGACGGAGGAAACCGTGTAAACAAGTGTTCTCCGTGATAGCAAGTAGCAGCATATATTAATAAAAACAACAACGGATTTAGAGCGGCTCAGCTGACATGTTTCGGTGTCGTTTATTGAAACACCATCATCAGAAGAAGAACAAAACACCGTGGCCACCTTCGTTGCCAGGCAAAACAACAAGTAATGAAACACAGACACAGCCAGTTACAGCTGGGAGTAATAGCTATATAGACCAACGGTTGAATGACAACTGTTGTGTGCCAGTTGAGACTGGAATTCCACACCTGATGTGTAGAGCCTCACCAATTTTAAGCTCCTTTGTTGTTTCTGCTTGGTCTATATAGCAAAGTCAGTGAAAGAGCATTGCTTGATAACAATGATTGGAGCTGTGCAAATGAATATTAGCATGTGAACCTCTGTCAGAATTTAGAGGTTCCCTGGTCAGGGTTTTCAAATGGCGAACACTTTCGCCTATATAACTGGAGCCACATCCAGCACAGATAAATTCTCGTACACTACCCTGGACCGTAGACCCATCGAAATTTTGTCCCTTAGGATTATTTAAATTAGACAATTTCATAGAGACTTGATTGTTAATACAACTCTTAAGTTAACACAGGAATCATTCATTAATTTGTTGATTTTTCGTTGAGCAATCTTGGCGTAAACTGAAAATCAACATAGGGTATTTTAAAGTACTTGTAGTTAGTTTTGTCTACATGATGAATATCATCAGGGTTACGTAGGAGTCATGCTTTCAGTACCCTATTGACTAATTCTAGGGGATAGCCATTCTTTTGCAAATTCGTTATAAGTTATAACTTCTTTCAACATTAGAATCAAATCTAGCCCAAGTGTTGTTAATGCGATATACCCTGTTTCAGTATTAGAATTTTAATGAGACCCACTTTATAAACAAAAGATGTGAAGCTATATGAAATCAAGTGTACAGTCCTGTGTAGGTCTTCTTATGAAGTGTTGGTGTTTCCACTGAGGTACCCTCACGCTCCACTAACACGTCCAGAAATGACCACGTAGTCGACCTCTAATTCTATACTGAATTTCAAGTTAGGATGCCTCGAGTTTAAATATACCAAAAATTCTTGGGCTGACTGCTGACTTTCAAATATACAAAACACATAATCCACAAATCGTTGGTAGAGATAGACCTGAGGACCAGTGTACGTCTCAATCCATGTTTTCTCATGACCTAAAAACACGCCGTCTAGTAAAGTGGGAGCCGAAGGCGAACCATTTGCTATACTATCAATTTGGTTGAATACCTCCCATTAAATATGAAATGGATTTTGTGGCAAATTTAAGTAGCTCTATGAGTTCAGCTCGAGTAATTTTTACACTGGGATCGTTTTTATTATACAGTCAGTAGCCAAAGACATGCATTCGTTCTGATGATGGTGTTTTAGTAAACGACACCAAAGCATTTGTTTTTTATTTATGTTAACAAGTGTGCTCGCATTGTGAGCGCATTCCAACTCGTCAAAGTGTCATTCTCAAGGGTAATACACAGTAGGTCTCATATGTTTCAGAATGATGACCAAGTTCAAAAAACCAACTCTTTCGACTGTTTCCACGTACGCCACATGGGACCTCGAAGACTAATCTCGTTTCAAAACGTCACATGCATAAACTAAAGCGGCAATGTATAGTTCACATTGGGTCTTACTTGATAATGCGAATGAACAATATTGTGAGTCGCTACACATCAAAACCGCAATACCTGAACATAGAAACTTTATTTTGTTTCATATTTTTGGCCTTTTCACTTCCACTGAAAAGGTGCGACATGAAAAAATATATTTCAGGGTTTTTTGTGTTTTATGGAATGACTTCGATGTACATAAGTCACGAGACTTTAATCCTCGTTTGTGTTATCCTCGTTTTAGTATCCTAATTACATTTAGATGTCCTTTAGTATATGCTTATAAATTTATATGAGATTTGCATGCGTCAAGTCTAAGTATCATTGATAGAAGTGATTGTTTACTAGGCAATTCAGGCAAAAAGATGATCTTACTACTTACCCTACCAAACCCAACAATCAGTGATGCGTCGACCGTACTCTTTCAGTTTACGGTATTAATTTGTTTGCTTGATAACGGCGGCACTTTGTGCGTCGGTGTCAATTGTGCTAGTAAGGGCCGATTTGCAAATGATTTCTCCAAACTATAGCCAATGCTTCTAGTCGCGAGTCACGCCAACTGAATAAACTAACGCAAAAGCAGGTTAGAATCAAGACATTTAAATAGGGGGAGACTGAAAGCGTAAACGACTGATATACGACAGTGGTTTTGCCTTTTTTCTTACACAATAGTTACGGTTCCTAATTATGCTTGCCTAAACAATGGCGACCGAGTAGAGGTCAAGGGAATCCACGGGAAGATTCTAGGCCACTGTCTTCATTTATACCGAGGATGCCTTTCGTAGACGCAAGACACTCAGGGGCGGATCCTGGATTTTGAGTTAGGGGGACCAGGGCACAGGAATAACCAAAATTTTGCCACATGTGCGCGCCCAGCCTAAAAGTAGGGATGCAGGGGTCTCGAATTTTTGGGTTTGTGGACCTTATTATTAAACAAAAAACAGTAAATGGGGTTTGTTCAAGGCCTATGCATTATGCATTCGCCCGCCAACTTAAGCCCCCCTAAGTGCGCGCATATGCTAGTCAGCAATTCGGACCTCGAATTGCCAAATGGTATCTGGGAGAATTTTAGGGGGACATGGCCTCCTTGCCCTCCCCCCTAAATCCGCCACTGACACTAGCAATTGTTGTATTTCATATTTTGTGGAACACTTTGTTTTGATTTTTTTGATTCAGTGACTTAGCGCATTCATAATTACACACCATAAAACCGTGAAATAAACAGTTCTACAGGGTGACGGGAAAATTCGCTTCCACTAACTTAATTTCAATTTAGTCGAAATCGCAAACGTTAAACTGGGGCGGGTTTGAAGACACAAGAAACTCTCGAAAAAAACAAGATGACAGAGGACCACGCGAGATCACTCGAACGAAAGGCGGGATAAAGTGATTAGTCGGAGGGGTTGGAATGTTCATAAGCGAAGACTTCCCGCTGCGAGTGCCACGCAGACGACAGTTGTGTATTATGTTGCTCTCACGTGATGTCATGAACAGCGAAAAACATTTTATACTTACTACTGTCCCACGTCTGATATTTATTTCTGTCTTCAATCAGTTGCAATGTTGTTTCACGAGATCGGCAAACACCCACAAAAGTGTCCTATGTTAGTCGGCCTTTCTTACTCACGGTAACTCACACGCTTAGGTTCATGCTGCCGCATGTGCACCTATATGCGGAGTTATGCGTATGCACCTGTATGCACGAAACACTTACGCAAAAATAAAGAATTATTTTTTAAATAGCACGTGAGAGTTATTGTTTGTTGCAAAACGTTAAGAGTTGCGGAACATTTGAGTAAAACGCTTAACATACAAAATACATACATGCGCAATATGTCCTCGTTAAATTACCACGTACTGCTGCCCTCCCATTAAACTTTTTATGCCAGTCACATGACCCAAAAATAGAATCAAGAGTTCAACTGGCAGTCAATGGTCAGTGCTAGACACACCTCCAATGCAAAATAAATACATTCCGTGGCGAATGACGACTTAATAGTTCATGTTGCGACTGTGTCAACTACCTGTCTTACGGGAAGAGGACAACGCAAGCAATGCAACTTGATTTAGGTGAGTAACATTTTCTGTGGTATTTATCTTTTGTGTACAATGGTTTAAATTTGTTGCTTGCTGTTCCAAATCTTTCAAATACCGTAAATACTAATGAATCCACATACATTGAAATCTTTCAAAAGTCCTTTAATTGTATGCGTTAACGTTTTTCAAGTTCATATTAGTCATCGAAGTATTAACTAGTCAGTTATCATTTATCCTATATTAAAGATCACTGAATGACTCCAGTCTACACATTTTCTACTAGATTAATATTCTGTTCCATTTTACTTTTCCCAAAAAACAGGTCAATACATCGAAATATGAAAACCAAAAATTCGGCTAATTAGCGACCTTTTGAAACGTTAAAAATCAGTGTATTGTTGCTGTGTGTATAAAAGAAGACCTTGCAAATATCACGGGATCAACCGTTGGGTTACCCACAATCCCACGATGAAGTATTGTTTTCACAGAAATATATTTCTATGGTTGTTTTTTGTCAAAGACGAGAGCACACATCACGTGATCTGCCATCACACCCGGGTCAAAATCAAGGGACGTGTTGTGTGTGGTGGCGAAAGCATAAAAGCATATCATCGAAATTTCTCTTGCTGTTCTGAAACTAGTTCGTGAAATGTTTGCAGATTTTTGTAAGGAAATATTAAAATGGGAACTGCCTTGGGACTGCGAAAGAATGGGTTGAAGTTAGTAACTAGCTCCAAGATTTTTTATGATAAAATGAAACAAAGTCGCTGGTAATCTTTAAGACAACAAGTCGCGTGGTGTCTTCATTATTCGTTGTCTCACTAGCGCGTTGTTCAAAAGGTGCCTTACTATGAAGTTCTTACAACTAGACTGTGATAAAACGATTGTATCAATTTCAAAACTGAAGCGAAAGGAAGTCTATTATTACCTGAAAACATTTTAAACTAGATATCTTTTGAAGAGGTAATCATTTCACCAAACATGTCACAGGAAATAGCTTTTGGTCTAGTAAACGTTTCTGTTTGTTCGCAACTTACAGATAGACTGTCTTTGGCCTTGATAGTATCAGTGACTAAATGAACGGACGCAAAAACAAGGAAAAGAATACCGCGTGTACTATTTTTTCTGTATTTTAGCGGGTTTCTAAGATTTGACAATAGGTTCTGGGATTCCCAACCTACTATAAACAAACACGTGAGCGCGAGTATACTGAGCTTATAACAGATGGGGCCAAGGAAAGTCGAAAGCAATACTCTACAAGGAGAAAATCAAGATAAACAACTGAACGTAGCCATAATTGGTGCTCCGCTTTCTCATGGACAGGTAAGTGTAGAAAAACGATTTCTAGAACTGTTCTTGCAAGTCGTGTACATTGCTGTACCCTACACATAACGCAGTACAATAATTGTCTGCATTGTAAACCTATTGCTATCTTTACCACAATCTCACCAGGTAAATTAACATGTTAGCTATCTTGAGACTATCCTGATGTGAAATTCAGAGTTTTATTAAACTCAATTTTCTGTTAAAATCATCTCCTGCACCCGAGTGGAGACTCCGCAGGAAAACTTTAGAACTTTTTGACTTGTGAGCGGGATCAATTTTTCAACAGATTTTGCATTGTAGAAATCCCAACAAAGATCTGATGTATTCGATATTTCAGTCACGCACAACCGAAAAATTCACAGGCGCAATTTTCGTTGGCACAGTTTCTTGTTGATAGCGCGAGTGTCACTAGGTTAAAAAATGTATGAACAAATAAACTATACGCATAGGCACGTAAACAATAAGTATTGAGTCATGTTTCGAATGGTCGGAATACCAGACCACTTTTCAGCCAAATTTCTACATGTGAAAACGACACCTGATTGGCGACGCACCATAAGGAGGTGGAGGGGGGGCTTATTTCATGGCCTGTCCAGAATTATGTTCGAACGGTCGGTCTATAAGCGGAGCTAACAACAGAAATAAGCGTATTTAAAAACTGCTGAAAGTCATCGGCCGTGACAAAAACAAAACAGCTGAATGTCTTAGCTCTGGTCAAAGTTAATATATTTAAGAAGTATTCCAATAAAGGTAATCCAAAAATACGTTTTTCTGTCCCCAAATCGTGCGTGACCTTTTAAATCAAAATAGTAAAAAGTTGTTTTGACAACAATAGGAAGCTGAACTATCAAAATAGTTTAGCTTCCTATTGAAACAATCATCGAACTCTTTTCGGCCAACAGTGTTATCATGCCACATAGATGGATTGGGGGAGGTGAGGCCATCACTACCAACATACACCAATTAACAAAAGATTGCCGGCATGCTGTTTTTAGGGCTCACTGACGCGCGCGTTTTTCTTTCGAAAATTGTGGTTGCCCCGAAGTAAAAGTGTCAATCCCAAAAAATGAACCGGAATAATGAATTTTGAAGATCGTGCTGCACGAGACATTAAGCTATCTCGTCTAAAAAGGGACGTAGGACCTACAACATTCCATTTGAAGTTGAATTTAAAGAATTGTGAACATCGGTTCCAATAAAATTGAAATAATATTCAAAGTGAACATGAAATCAACTTTTTTGTAGCCAAAGATAGGATGTGAAACTGGTCCTTCAGAAATTAGGAGAGCCGGACTGGTGAAACGCTTGTCGGATCTGGGTAAGTAGATACATGGGCGGTGCACCATAGAGAGCTGGGGGGCTATAGCACTTTTTCAGTGTTCCGGCGCCCATGGTCTATGGGTGTTGTACCACAGGGGGCTGATAGCTAGATAAACTTTATTTAAACTTAATGGCACATTGAGCCAAAACCTTCTGTCACACAATTATAGATAGTAGGTAAGTAGTAGGTCCTACGGGTTGCTGTACCTATGGTCCTTTTATGGACACCAGAGTTTGAAACTACTGAGATTGGCTGGAGCAAGTCCATATAGAATTTTCTACATGAGAAGTGCCTGTTGGTAACTGGCGAATTAGGTAGTCTTTAAACCTATCAGATGATGGTGATAGCAAATCACAATCAAGGATCACCCTTTCAGCTCTCTTTTGTAAGTTAACAATTCTATCAATATTACCCTGAGAAGTATTACCTCATACTGAACAGCAATAAGTTAAGATAGGATTGATGTAACAATTACAAAAAGTCAATGAGGATGACGTGTCTAGGAAAGTCGAAGTCTTCTCAACTGAAAAATTTGATATCACAGATGTCTACAAGCATGTGAGATTTAACAGTTCCAGGAGAGACAGTCGTCAATCTCTTCTCCCAGGAGTTTTTCATGACCACCGGTTTTAATATTAAAACCGTCTTTACAAATGTTTATACAGTCATTAGTCCTGGAGTTCTTTTCTCTGGTTTTTGCAGTGTTAGGCATCCTATTGTCAATAAACCATTTTGAAGTAAGAATAGCATCACTGTTAAGTTTGGTGTTTAACTCGTGAACTGATTTAGTGTATAATGAAGCGGCAGTATCATCAGCAAACATGTACATTGAGCAATGTTGAGTGGCCAGAGGTAAATCAAAAATATATATAATAAAAACATAAGCGGACCCAGAATAGACCCTGGTGCACACCAACCTTAAGTGGCAATTATTGGCTTAGAGTTTTACCAAAACTGGCTGACTGAGCTCTATCAGACAAATAGCAGCAGAAAAATCTAAGAGATTTATCAAAGCATGCATAAAGTTTATAAGTTTGGTTAGAAGAGTCTCGTGTCTTACAATGTCGAATGCTTTACGAAAATCAAGATATAAGACCCGAGTAAAATTGTCACTGTCCAGCTGGTGGTACCAGTTGTTAGATATTGAAATCAGAGCTGTCTGGCACCAATGATGGGCTCTGAATACAGACTGGGAGTCTATACCTTAATTATGGTCTGTTAAAAAGTTTTAAAATGATTGTGTACGCGCCTCTCTATACATTTAGAGAGTGTAGGAAAAATCGAAATGGGTCCTCTTTATCTCCCTTCTTAAAGAGAGGATTAACTCTAGAGCGCTTCTAAATACACGGGAAAGGAAAGGATTTAATGCTAAGATTGAGAATTTTTTCAGACAAAAGTGAGAGGACATCGGCACCAAATTTTAAAAAATTAGCGCTAATGTCATCCAGTCCCAATGACCTACATAGCATTGTTTTTCGAAAACCAGATGCAGTGTATTAGATTCATAGAAATTGTAACTATGATTGTGAATAATTAATTGGTCCATTCGTCATATGCACCTTAAGGCGTAACTGTTGAGTAAATTGTTGATTTTTTATTTCAGGTGTTAATGTAAAAGACACGGGTGACGTGGCATGTCCTGATTTAGCTGGGGACTGTACCTACGGTGTAGTGAAAAAGCCACGATCTGTTGGAGTATCCAACAAAAATGTGAGGTCAAAAGATGTTATGATACATTTCATCAGACAATGGAAGCTAAAGTGTTTTAAAAAATGTCGATTTCTACCTATGGTCTGACTTCATTCGATGCGATAACAGAAATTAGTTTTTAAACTAAGTATTTGTCATCGCTTTTAGAAATAAATACCAACAAAGTGGAGAGCTGATGAATCAAAACTTATTCATCTATGCACTATTGTAAACACTTAGTCTGCCGCAAAGCTTCACATAACAACGACGGCAGGATAACTTGCGATTCGTCAATCATAATGCTGAGAACAGGTGCTTACTAAAAATTATGACGTAAGACACGATGAAGCGGAATTTCAAAGGAAAACTCATATGTTTTCCAATAGAAACCCCTTAACACAGTGTTAAAGTTTTCCAATTCGTGAAATGCTGGAAGCAAAGTATTTTTGAAGGTTAGCTTACCAAAAGATTTAAGTAAAAGATTTATATAAATTAAATAGCTTCAGTGAAGACATACCAAAAGATCACATTCTACCATTATTGATGAACATTTTTAAAGGCGAAGGCAACCTTTTTCCATGTCATTTTGAGCTAAAACAAGGTTGGTTGGTTATCCTAGACATATTTTCCACTTAATTACAGCTTTTCGTAATTTTATTAATTACTCGACCGCTACTGCGGAAGTGACGTTTTAGGAGGCAAGC
>NMRA01000692.1:74439-95718 GCA_002633005.1 Phoronis australis
GGTACGCAGCAACAGTGTGGCATGTTGACTGACTAGTAAATGAAAGCAAACGACGACGGAACTTAACACAACCGAGGTAGAACAATGACTGACTCGGCAGCTCTCACAGTCAGACTATATGAAAAGAAATTGGCGCGAAATGCTTGCCTCCTAAAACGTCACTTCCGCAGTAGCGGACGAGTAATTAATAAAATTACGAAAACCTGTAATTAAGTGGAAAATATGTCCAGGATAACCAACCAACCTTATTTTAGCTCAAAATGACATGGAAAAAGGTTGCCTTCGCCTTTAAATTCAAAGCGCGACATGGTTCAAGCTGGTCCCAAGGGACATAAAATCACACTTACTTCTAGGTTTCAAAAAAAGTATACGAAGCAAGTTCCTCGGGACAAATGCCCCTCATTCTTGGAGGTGACCACTCCCTCGCCATTGGCAGTATTCGCGGACATTTGAAAGCGAAACCAGACGCATGCGTTGTATGGGTTGATGCGCACGCCGATGTCAATACACCTCTTACGTCATCCAGCGGGAACATTCATGGGATGCCCTTGTCTTTCCTGCTTCATGAATTGAAAGACTTCGTTCCAAGACTTCCTGGATTTGAATGGCTGGACACAGTGTAAGTAGAAATACTGATATCTGATTAACCGTGTTCCTCGCCACGTTGAGGACACAGTGTGAGTAGAGATTCTATTGTCTCCGGAGACAGTGAACACCTCTTCGACCGGCCTTCGAGACGGCGAAGCTCCTGTAATCGCTTCATACGCCGAAGGCTTTTCGGGGGAATTATGCCTCACAGTAATTAAAACATCAAGGTCATGTTGTTACAAGTACCTGCTGAGCATAGACGATACCATAGGAGACCGTCGATGTCACTAATTCATTCCAACTCACACAAATACTCCCGTAATCAAACTTTTTCTTCGAGCAGTCCTTCCTTCAGGTGCCCAAATCGGCAACTGGCCAATTTAACACTGCACGTGCCAGGAGATATGATTCCGTGCATGTGCATAGAGCAACATGTGGGGGACAGTGATTCCGTGTTCATTAGCAACATATAGGGGACAATGATTCCGTGTTCATTTGCAACATGTATAGGGGAACCTGGGGACAGTGATTCTGAGTGAGGTACCCATAATAGATCTCGTCTCAGTATGTACATTGACATTTTTCTTTGCCCCACGTTTTAAAACATACCAAAATATCACGGCGGATGAAATTTTACTTCAAACTTGTCTCCACTGATTTGCATGACATCTCTTTTCAGTTTAAGCACCAACAGCTTGGCTTACATTGGTCTTCGGGATGTGGACCCAGGCGAGGCCTACATTATGGAAAAGTTTGAGATTCCTAATTTCTCAATGCACGAAGTGGACAAATTCGGGATCCATTATTGCGTCAGAAGATCTCTGGAGCTAATAAATCCAAGGTACATGTGCAGAAGTGATTCTTTCTCCCTGTATTCAGTGATCACATATTGTCCGATCGGATGTCTGTTCCGACGTCTGAAAAATCACGTGTGAACTTTCGTCGTACGTCTAACCGGTTTTCTTATCGTCTGCCCCCAAATCAGACGACAGATCTGCCTTCTGACCATGAGAATCCTAGATTGTTAATGACGTTATCTGTGTTTAGGCTCTGTTCGCACTCGGTGATCACACGCGATTGGTCTAATAATTAATGCTATGTTCATTATTGGCAATTAAAGATCCCA
The DNA here is from genome assembly GCA_002633005.1 of Phoronis australis. Lineage (NCBI taxonomy): Eukaryota > Metazoa > Phoronida > Phoronidae > Phoronis > Phoronis australis. The sequence goes on from NMRA01000692.1 coordinate 76,154, forward strand.
GGCAGGACACCTTTGTGAAAGCTCATTTTACTTTCATTGTCGTCGAGCAATTTATGTGTAGTTCTAAATCGTATTTCAATTTCCATCATCTCAACTGGCAAAACTGTGACATTTCCTACACAGACTGAGAAACGGGTGCCACGTAACCAAATTGCATGTAAACCTTCTTTCCTCGTTTTCACTGGTTTAGAATGCAATGGGTTTCATGGCATAGTTGAGCTCTTGCTCTGAAATGTCAACTTCGATCTCGCGCTGGTGTGCGGTTGCGCCACCCATGCATGGAGTTTGTTTGCTTTCGTTTGTTCCTGGTGTTGGTTCTTGCTATGCAATTAAGTACCATTAAAACTTTTCGAAACTCCTTCGTTTTCCAACTGAATTACATAAGAGTCGTTTGATTAGAAAGCGCTTTATCAGTTGTTGATGATGTACGATTATACGAGAAGCAAAAGATAAATATTTATAATTAGCATTTCCGATATTTGAAAAAATCAAACAATAATTTTGAATTCTAAAAACATATAGAAGTTTAGAAAAACTTAAAAACATAGGAGCAAAGTCCGATACATCGCTTTCTCGTTACATCCGGGTTCTCATTCACTCCCTTGCACACATTCACAAGTAAGAACGAGCTTAGAGGAATAGGAGACACCTTTGTGCCGGATGCTCGAATGTCAGCCAGTGAAGCCAGGATTTGAAGCCAGGTCTCCCAAGTAAGAGTCCGGAGCTCTAACCACGGAGCCACACTGTCACCTCAATAACTAAACTTAAGTCTTCAGAAAGTAATAATTATCCTGATACATGTAGTGTGTGTTACCGCAAAGAGGCATTGGAAAATATTTTACGATTGTTGCGTTGCTAAAGAAAATGAACTCCGGAAAATAATAATATTCATAACAAATAGACAAATGAATGTTATTTTGAGCACCTGTTTCTACGCAATTACCGGTAATTTTTCAAAAGTTACAGGAATAAACCTGTTGGTCGGGTCCAAACTTTACATTTATAATTGCAGAACCGTATATCAAATGCCACTTTGATTTTAACATCCAAAAATGTCTTGTTGAAAAACATGTGGCTTGATAGGTTGTCAAAAGTAGTTCTATAAGGCTGGAGCTGAAACGATTATCTTGTAGCACAAGAGATCAGACTGTTCCCGGCATCCTGCAAGGGTCAAAGGTCGCTGCCTGAACGACCAGTGTAATTGTTGGGTTTGTTGCCCTTTGCGATAAATCGCTGGTTCTCAGGAGCCGTATCTCAAGAGTCTCGCTTGATGAACAAAAGTGACAAAATGAAAATGAAGCAGTGAAATTAGGCTTTATTTGCAGCAGTCGATAAAATCTCAGTCGAGCAGACAGTGGAAACTCGCGCCAACTAGCCTCGGGGTCGCAAGCTATCATAACAGAATACAGAGGTCACGCCCCGGAGTTGGTATTTTAGGGCTAGAGTATTATGATACATCTAACTGAGAATTTTGACGAACTGAAGCCTGGTATATATGTCCATTGTTCGCCACCTATACTAATAACGCTCATACCCGGTGTTCAACTATTTGTTGGTGTATACCAGCATCAGAAAATCAGGTTTTAAAATCTAATGTCAATTTTAAAAGTTTATTACACCGAGCAAATGCAAATGATGGATGCTGAAAAAGCGTGAACTATTTTCCTATGTAGGATGGATCGACCAATTCACCTAAGTTTCGACATTGACGCTTTGTCACCTTCTGAAGCACCCTGTACTGGCACGACATCTGTCGGAGGCCTCACTCTAAGGGAGGGTATAGTGATTTGTGAGGAACTGGCATCAACAGGTACACTTGAATAAAACTTGTTATTTATTTATTAAACTATTGAGGACCATGCTATATATTAGCACATGCTAAGCATGTTTTGTATATTTATAATTTATCCTCATTAAATATAACAATAACAACTTGGTCTACGTTCACAGAGTATGGTAAGCATCTTGCGAGTTTGGCGTGATTACAGAGGATTAACGCCACTCTTATTTAAAACCAAAGAGTTGCAACAAAGGACAAATTACGCAGAAGTCCTGTTGATTTTTTACCTTAAACTTACCTATTAGGCTTCACCATCCCGTAATTCGAATCCATCTCTATTCCTATGTTTGCTACCCACGACAGCTTCCGATATCTATGGCTGAATCAGTTGCTCTCCAATGTGTTTTATTAGGAAGCCTCTATTTGTTCGTTCTTCAGTACCAGCAGCAAGTTTACTCGGTACTTTAAGTTTGTGTTCGCACATTGGACAACATAAGCGCGTACACGATTGAGGCAGATGTGCTTTGTAGCTAGATGTATAATTGCTCCAGTGATTCGCATATAGGTAGGTGGTCACTGGATGTGCGCAGTTTTGACTTATAGGCGAAGACGGCTATCTCTTCCATTTGCCCATGTCTCAAATTGTATTTTACGTATCCTAGTTGTTAGTTATTAAAATTATTAACACGCCAGTGTCCGTAAGGGATAAGTCAAGCTTCACTCACGTGCCCTTTTCCCCTTGATTTACCAGACACAATCTTGTCTCTGGTTTTGCATGTATAGCGCATGCCTTGTGCTCTCAAATTTGAATACCAGCGTACCTTCAAGCCAGGCGCACTTGGTCTTAATACAGATATAAATGGTAGTGCTGCTTGCAATATTCTCTCGTTACGTTATCGTTTCAAATAATTGGCGTAGAGTGACTTCTCGGTCCATGACCGTTATTTAAAATTCATTAAGGAACTCAGCGGCGACACTTAAAATCGCACTCGACATCCTGTGAAAGCAGCACATTTACCTTGTGGTAAAAAATGAAAAAGAAAAGTTAAATCGCGTGAACAAGCGAATTCTGCTGCCCTAACTACCATCTCATTCCAACTCATCTTCGTTTCAATGATAATATAAAAGCATACTAAACTACAAAGTAAAATTCATTAACAACTACTCGATCACTCACATCGTTGAAACCTAGGACCAATATCTTATATATTACTCCCAGGTTGAAACATTACAACGCTCCGTCACTCTCGTCTACCCTGTAAACTTGAGAACAAGCTCTTTGCAAAGCCTGTTAAATCGGCAAGCGTGACCGAAAGGGTTTGCAGGCGCTAATGCGACTAGTGACTGTGATACTGGCGACCGAAAACAAACATGGGATGCACTTTTTTGTGACACAATGAGGTTTACCTAAAATAATATGTATTAGTATCTCAGAGGAGAAAGAAGTTGTGCGACAGAGAGTGTTGCTTCCAGGTTTTCACGAACTCTCCAAAACAGCTAGATTTATTATGATTTTAATCCTTCTAACTAGTCTTTCCTTAGGTTTTCGAAATTTTTAGATTGCGGTAATTTGTTTTTGTGTGTACATCTGCACAAATTTAAACTGCTTACACTATCTGTGTGTAGTGCTACATATCTTTATCTTTTTTATTCTTTATATTTAATTGGGTTGATTAATCTTTAGTTTTTGTTTTAGCTAATTTAAGTCACTGTTGTTTTGTAAAGTATCACTTATAGCTTTTAGTTGAGTAAACTGTTTAAATACAATAATAATGATGGTGATGACGGTGGTGGTGATGATGAAGAGGATGACGATAATGATGATTATGATGATGTGGTGGTGATGATGAGTGTTGTGATGGTAATGACGATAATTATAATGGCTAGTCTTTACACCCATGTGTGCACCTTTTACAGGAATGCTTTCGGCTGTGGACTTGGTGGAAGTGAACACAGTTTTGGGCAATTCGCAGGAGGACCGCGATCAAACTCTGAATGCAGCATTACAACTCATCCAGGCTTGTTTTGGAAGCCATCGAGCCGGAAATTATGACGAGTCCTATGTTTTGCCACAAGCCTCTTGCCCACACATTGTGTAGGACTGAGAATTGAGTAAAATTCAAAAAATAGAGAATCCTACCTCCTCCAGGTTTATGACATGGGCAAAACCTTTTGGAAATTTTGTCGATATCCCGAGACTTTGTTTTCTCACATGAACCGAAAAAATGATTTTTTGCCGAAAAACTCGAAATTATGCGATGTGATTGGTTAATTTTCAAGATTTAATTTGGAAATGAATTGCGAGGGTCAGGTTAGTGCCTATAGTTCAGAGGGCGTTTGGAACAGTAGCTGGAATATTACACCCAACTTTTTCTGCCACTGGCAACCGCCCAGACATACAAACCAGGGAAAAGAGAAACATATTTCCAAAATAATGGTCACATTTGTTGTATTTCAACCTTTGGTAAAATTAACAGCAATAAAACAGATCGCCATGTTAATTTCCCTGCTAACATAACTCCTGCTAACAAAGCCATTTAAGTTTCATACAATGTAACTCAATGCCAAACCAACACACCACACAAAATCACTCGCAAAACATGTTGTATCTAGAAATTATTTAGAAAGCATTTCCACCTGAAATCTTATAAATTATATCCGACATTGGCCATTGTTCAAATCAGTTACAAGTAACATTAACTGAGTTTACATTGTTACATAACAAATTAAGTTGTCCAATTTGTACAAAAACAAATGCCAAAATTGGTCATTTCCATCACAAGACTGAAAACTCTGCTAAAAAAATCATTGATGATGAGCAAACAGAATACACCATGCTATCAATGAGGGAAAAATTTCTACTCGTTTGTTGGAAAATGTTGACAAACAATTCATTCTTTCACATTTATAACAAGTTCAAGTTACAGACAAAATAGTTTGCTCTCCATGAAAGTGTGACAAAACCAACTGAAAACTAACTAGTACATTGTGTTCTGATCACACTGTACATTCAAAATATAGGTGGCAACTGACAGAACTGTAACAGCTATTGGTAAGAGAAATCAATATTTTACAAACTCGTGTAAACAAAACCATAAAGTGTTAACCAAATAAGCGAACAATCCCTGAATGGTGTATTTACCGGTATAATTAGATTTACAGGCGAAAGACATCAAGTGTTCTTACCCTTCTATTACCGAACAAAATATCAGAATTCATCTCTTTTAACTGAATAAAAAAGATTGCAAAACAATAACTTTCAAATCACTAAAATCATTCACAGACTAAAATTCAACAAATATCATTTACAATAATTTAATTCAATTTCTGAAACTAAAAATTGCATTACACCAAAAATGAACATTTTACTGTACCAGGTGTCAGTGTCGCGTGGTGGACACAAAGCAACTCCAAAAATGTTGAAACACATTTCACTTTTAAGTGACCACAGGTATTTATAAATAAATTAGGTGTCGGGTTCCATTCGACACCAATGTCTGTTGCTGGGACATCAATCAAACTAAGACTTGCAGCAGACTCTTCACTCGTGAAGTGTTGCGTTACGCTTGTCGCGGGCTTTGCTGCGACACTTTGTTCTTGCTTTGAACGCAGCGGCATAAACATGCTGAAAGAAATAATATTCTAAAACCTCTCTTCCCCTTAGGCCAGCCATAAACCTCTCTTCCCCTTGGGCCAGCTGTAGCCATGACATTAGTAAAACTAAGACCCACCGTGCAGTTCATAAACTGATGGTGTTACACTCTAAAGTGCTTTTCAGGAATTACAATCTGGATAAGTTGGAGTCCGGCGTGTCATCATACACGATCATTATCTCAGTACGTAACATGATGAGACTGATTTCACACTGGTAAGCAGAATATGACAAAAATAGTTTATTTGACTAAGGTATTTATTGCACCTTCCAATGTTTAGTAGAAAAGTGAATATTGGTTGATGCCAGAATAAACTATGAAAACATGTTTTAAAGGAGAAAGCAACCATTCTTTGATGTCACAGTTACCTTTACGTGTTCATGTCACAGTTACCTCTACATGTTGATGTAACAGTTACATTTACTAAAATTACACAGTTCCTGGTCATCTCGGAAAGACATTTTTTTGCTATTGACTGTCCCGGGGTAACCACAGTTCCGCTGACATTTAGTGACAATCCACACAACAATAGAAAGCGATATAAACAGCCCAATAAAAAGTCCGCATCTTGGTTAGCAAACACAAATATTCGACACAGAGCGCATTCAATAGCAAGTCGGATATAATGTGTTTGCTTAAAGACAGTGAATGCAGAACAAAGAGGGGGCCGTTTGCATAACTTTAATTGTTCTACGGACAGTAAACAAATGCCATGGAAATAGAAATAAACAAACGCCATGGAAATAGTAATAAACACGAAAACTGTATTTTAAGATAACCCAGTATATGGGTTTTTACCGAGAGTCACCAAAAACTGTTACCTTCACCTTAAAAATCAATTTGAGCTTAATTACAACCTGCACTTATTTGCACAAACAATAACAATTCACACCTGTCGAAGTGTACTGAGAAAAGACGTGTAAAAACCCAGAGAGGAGGGGTAAAACACCAGAGAGAACCTCAATGTCATTCTGAAGATCATAGCCAAGTTACTTACCCTGTTGTGTTTGCCACTGCTTGTGTTTGTGGAAGGCTCCAAGATGGGGGGACCTAGCTGAAAGATCTCTCTCAGTAACATGTTCCTCTGAAAATAAAACGCAGAAAAATAGATGAAAACGCAGCAACAGTCTCAAGTAACTAACCACCAACTCCATCTACAGTCAATTTCAATTAGTCCGATGACTACTGATCATACTCCGATATGATCCAAGTCTAAATTCTGTCTCTAGCAGCCATGATTTGTGAATTGTGTTTTGACTCGGAAATCATTTCTAGTCAAAACCAGGCTTATAGATGTAAGTGATCTCAATCCAAAAGTTAATGTTAGTTAGTCAGTAAAAAATAGCTAAGACAGGTGAATATATTTGAAGACATGTGCATACTGAGACTTTCTGAAGTATTTTGTTATTCGTCAACTTCTCAACAAACAAGAAAATTAGTCTTCTTTACATTGTACTGCTTGCTGACTAACACACTTTATTGATAACAAACTGTAAATCCCTAAATGGTAAATTCCATATTCGTAATTTAGATTTCTCTAGGTGGCACCACTTACCTCCAGATGTGTGTTCATTCCTGAGCCAAGAATGGTGCTCAGACTGTCATATTGCTTACGCTGTGTCCAGCTATAGATCTCCAGAGTCTCGGTGCCAAATTTACGACTTAGTTCGGGGAGTTGTCCCTCCTAAGGAATAAAACTGAGAATGAGTAACCCAGTTTCCTATTTGTTCACTATGACGAAAGTCACGTTATCATGCATTTGTGAGTGCATGGACAGACAGCTGTCACTAAATCTGTTGCTTACGAAAAAAACCTCAAATAACCTCGCTCAGTTTAATTGAAGACAGTTTAGTCATAATCATTACGACTACAAAGTAAAGATATTTCATCAACTTGACTAAACATTTTGTTAAAGCACTTGTAGATGAAACTTAAGAACCAGTGTTAAACTTGTTACTGGGAGTTAAGTACTAGTCCACGAGAGCACCAGCCACGAGCGGCAAGGTGGGGGTCAGCCGATTTTCACCAAATTTGGCACATAGATAGTCCTATGGGATCTATAAACAGCGGTAAAATATTTCCTCAAATTTTTCAACAAGTTAGTTCCTCCTGAATGTTTTGAACATTTTACTGCTGATCACTTAGGGCTATAGTACCCCTAAATACCATACATGGCTCCATTTTGTAAAAAGCCGATTATGTCCTCCACATTGAACAGGGTTAGACATGAACTCGACAAATGTAGGTTATTTTGATTTACAGTTGTTTTACTTAGCAATTTCCTCATGGGTATTTCTTCACACATATTCAAGTCAGATTTTCTGTTGATCTAATGTTCATGCAATGCATTGTAGTATCAAATAAAGGATAAGTTTGGTGGCATGACCGCAATTTTTCCCACGACTTAAAACAAAAGACCGCAGAAATTGTCCTGACGAAATACCGGGTTTGCAGTTCTCTATCGAATGACAAGACAAACTCCACCACTGTCCATGGCAACTCGTCGCATGTTTTTCGCCCTTCGGTCCTATCATTGTTTTCCTTTGTTGTGTCATTGTTGGATGTAACAACACAGGTCCCATGGATATAGAACCTTGCGTACACCAGACCGTTGCCGATAAGTGCTCGTCATTATATCTTTATTATAACAACGGAAACAATGAAGATGCTAATCTATCGTTCTCTATGCGACCAGGTTTCCCGTGGATGACCACAGAAGAGGAATCCCAAAGTATCCACAAACAATGACCACGCACCTTAGTAACTATTACCGCACACACGAATCCTTTACGTGGAACCTAAACACCAAATTTTTATATCGGTGTATTGTGTTGTATTGCTCATGGTACGGGTTCAGACTCTGTTGTATTAAGATTCCAATCCCCAACCCTGTAATATGTAGTTTGAGTAAAATTTCTAGCAATGCAGGTTTATGGATTTATTCTCCTTCAAATGAAGAGTAAAAATCAAATTCTGCACAGGTTTTTTAAAAGTAATCACTTATTGGAGGATCACACATCTAAAAGATAAAACAATGTTTGACAATTTTATTTATTATCTTATTTGAAAATTGCCTACCTCACAGACAACTCATCTAAGTTGAAAATATTCCTTGTGAAAAAATATAAAATACCAACCAGAGACTTGTGTACTACAAAATATGTTTTCGTAATACAATGCAAAGATAAATGTACAGTCAAAAGTGCAAATGTTACGACTCTAATAAAAAATTGCCTTCTAGATCTTTTCAACACTCTAATTGCTAATGGACAGAGTCAACCACACAAAGCTCATAAAGTCTAGGAATTACATTTAAGGTGATGTAGTCTCACTGCGAAAAAGTGATTTCGCAATATCGCTGACACTGGAAATCTCTTCTTCACAAACTTGAGGTAGCTGTTTTTACCACATCAATGTTCTTATCAAAACTAACCACCACAAAATGAAAAATTGGCTTATCGGTTCCAATTAAGCAGCATTTTACAATGAAATGGTCATGAAAAAATACTTTTGCAACATGGTTTGCATTACAATTGCCCTACGATCACAGTTGTACATACATACTAGACCAGTAACAAAATTACCCATGGGAACCATAAAAAAAAACAAGGAGCCACCACAGCTGCGCCAATACTTTTCAGTACTGCAACAAAAAATCATTTGAAGTGGACATTAACTCGCCTAAAATCACATAAAACAACTTTTGATTTAGACATTTTACCATCACGAAATAGGTATTACTTCCAGGTCACTTTTGAGCAATTTCAGAACTTTGAAAGATCTGGCAATATGCAATTGCTAGAGACCAGACTAATAGTGTGCGATTTTATACACACAGCATGGTCTCAAGGAATAGCAAACTGTCAATTCGCTACAATTCCAGAAATCACTTCCCATCTGGATAAGGAACAAACTGAGCAAAGTTTATAGAGGTAAATGGTCTAAATCAAAACTTATTACCTCCGAGACAGAATATGGGCTTACAACCCAGGCAGAAAGATAAGTTAACAAAACCAGCCTAACTGCAACAGGGTCTCAAATTTTAGTAATATATGCCCATTTACAAACAAAAATCTATAATGGTAAATAAAATGCGGAAACATAAATTCAGATCAATTACGCATCTTCAAGGAAAAGGAATAGTACAGTGGTCAGAAATCATCTAAATGTGATGGCGACACTGAGAAATCCTGTCAGACCAAAAAATCCAGTGGCTAAACAAAATGAACAATGTACCATTACCATGTGGCCCAGGATCATAATCCGTGCCTGGATAAAAATTCAGTCTTAAACTAGGTAAATTTTAGATTTGTGCTGTTCACACAAGCAGTTCTGGTGCAAACAAAGCTTGCGACAACACACAAGCCTACTTCCCTACACAGCTGTGCTGACACAATAATGCCCCCACTGGATTTAGCAGATCAGCCACAGTATTTACAGGTCCAGCCACTGTACTGTTTCCTACGTGTACCTTTGAATTTTTACAATGCTACATCCTTGACAATCGCAGATTGCCTCTTTCGATGCATACTCCACTTCCTCTGTCCCAGTTTCCCTACATTTGCTGAAAGTGGCCTATCTCAACAAATTACTTTGGACCTGTTGTGGTATAAGCCAGTAATCTTTTGCAAATACTTTTTCCCCAACTTGTTCCTCAAGCTACAAATTCTCTTTGACATATCTTCTGGGAGTAGACTTTTCGGCCTCTCTCTAGCCCCCTCACTTTGTTGTCCAGAAGGGTACCTTCTTGCTGGTTGTGAACTTTTCCATACCCAACCTTTACTAATAATCGGCGAGTCTCCAACTTCAGCAGAAGCCACTTCTTCAGCATATGCCTTTCCTGATTCCTAAAATTGTATTAATGAAAAATTAAACATATTAAATTTAATGTGGCCATTTCTGCTCACAAAATATGAATACAAAGCTAAAGTGAAGGCACCAATATTTTTGACAGCTTTAGTATGTTTAATTAACTTCATAATCGCAGAAAAGCATTGGTAGACAAAACATACTCCCTAGTCTCTAAAAGTAGTTCATGGGCAGAAGTCATGTTACACATTTGGTGGTTGTTATGAAAAGTTATGATGACTACCTATTTTCTATGCCAATGTATACATGTAGTTGCATAAACACATCAACACATTTGAATAAGATATGATTAAGCAATAAGGCCCAAGTTATAAGCAATCACGGTGTGTCAATAAAAGTATTTTTGCATGAATGACGTGCTTCTAAAAATATTCCTCAGGGTCAGACCCTAGAGTTTAGTGATTCCTACCTGAGCTCACACGAAGCAGGACGTTGAACCTTGACTTTAAACGTCTTTGGTCATTTTTCAGACCTCTATCAAGATTTCTCTTCTAGTGTGCACTGGATGTTCTAAGTGTCTTTGGCGACGCCAATATATCTCGAGTGTTGTAACGATGATTCGGGCAAGTGAACCTAATACGGTAGATTATGTAGTTTCTGCTGCACACAGTGCCTTCGAGGCAGACACTGAGACAGACTACTCAGGAGGACACGTTCCACCTCCACATCAGCTCCACGTACTCTTATAAGGTGCTCAAATGTCTCGCTCTATACCTTGTGCATTTCCCTAGAGTTCCTAAAGTTGTTTCTCTCCGCAATTTGTAGAAATACCACATTCGATGCGACTGGCAGTGCCAGATAAATAGATAAATTCGCAAACCCGCACTTTAGGTCAGCCATCATTCAACTAACGCATTGTAAGCTTTAGTTTGGTATTCAGACGAGTTGGATGAATGGATGAACAAATTTAGTATAATTTCATATTTTAGTGGGAAATGCTAGTGTCCTTAAAATTAATTAAAAACATTTAAGCAAACCAATTCTTTTAATTGTTGTATTATACCACGGCATATTAATGCGTAGAAACGGCGCACAACTAGTGACTGGTTTAACATGACAAATACACATACGCGGTCTGAAAACAGTGGAATTCAGACACCTATTACCAAGCCTGCCTGAAGGGCTGACAAAGTTTTTATTGTATTACTTTCAAGGGCATGGAGTCTTCTACATGTCCATGTTATTATTTTTAGTTTTCTCGCGGGGGCAGCTTCGCTATAAGGGTACAACTTACTGCTGGTTTTTCAAAAGACGGAAATGTACCTCCACGGAAACAGTTCCAGTGTTACCATGGTAACCGACATTGCAGTGTCGGTGCCGTTTTTACTGACAATGGTCATGAACCTATCATGTGATATCAAAATTGTTCAGAAACGATTCTGTTTGAGGCAGAAACTGGAGTAGAAAATTTGGTCAAAAATGACTCATTCCACACCAAGAAATTGCCTCATTTTGCCCCCCAGAACACTTCCCTTGTATCTCCTAAACCACCAAACTTTGTGGTGTCATACTTCACCCGTTTTCTCTCATTCCTAATGTGATTTATCAGACTAAACATGGATCTGAATGGTTGACCCCCCACCTTGCCGCTTGTTGGCTGTACAGTGGTCGGTGGATCCGTGGACTAATACTTAATACATGCACAATATTAGTGAGAATATGAGGTTCCAAAAGCTCAAAATCAGTAACTTCAATAGAAATATAGCAACATTAACAGTACGACAAACTATAGGCAGACAAATGATTAGGAATTCACGCTTCTGACAGCAGGACACAAGCCTAATTCATTGACATAGAGGCCTTCAGTCGTGAACGAAAGTGAATTTACTACAACATGCCAAAACTCTTGTCTATAAATGGTGTGTACTACAACACAACAAAACTCCTGTCTATGTGTTGTGTGTACTACAACATGCCAAAACTCCTGTCTACGAGTGGTGCGTACTACAACATGTCAAAATTCCTATCTACGAGTGGTGTATACTACAACATGCCAAAACTCCTGTCTAAGAGTGGTGCGTACTATAACATGTCAAAACTCCTGTCTATGAGCCCCACTATCACATTGTGCAATTGAGAAAAACCAGAAATGCCAATGTGCCTTTTTTAACAACTTGAATATTGTTTCTGATATACATTAATCAAAACAAAACAGAATTTGCCAGTGGAAGGTACTACATGTGTCACATAGCCACACTAGCTGTGGCCACCATGTGCAAAAGATATTTCCCTCTGACATCATTGTCAACTGCCCAGTATATGTGGAACCCTTTATTTCACAGTAAACCATGATGAGTACCTCAACTGTTTTGAGAATGTCCCTGAAACTTGACCGCTGCGTCTTTCTGTCTTTCTTTGCACGGAACTTATTGCTATCCGTGGCCAAGTCTTTTAGTGTTGCACAAATCTGAGCAATGTCATCGCTGTCATAATCCTAAACAATACAAGTTTGTAGATATAGAATACAGAAATAGAAAAGAGATAGAACTGCAAGCATATGAAATGAGAATTTCTAGTAAAACAAAACACAACTGTCATTTTCTGTCAGTATTGATTTTCTGTCAGTATTGATCACTCTGTGTCAAAAAACGGTCAACAATTGGTAAACTTCTGCTAAATCAAATCGCATTACGTACATTTCTTGACATAATGTAATACAAGAACTGCTTTAAAGGAGAACACAACATCAGTAACCGGTGGTAACGGCACAGCAAGACACCAATCTTGGTTCTGCATCTACTTGCAATGATCAAGCACAATGACCCAGTCATTCTTGAACACAGTGTGTGTTGGGTCATTGGTGTTTGCAATGCAAGTGGATGTCTTATGTGCCATTATCGTTATTACGTTAACACCTTTTCAAGTCAAAATTTCATTTTTAAGAATGGTACATTCATAGCAAAATAACCCCCGTCAATTTTAATAGCACCATGTTTAATGAAAACTTCACCAATTACTTCAGCAAGAGCAACGCAGAGCAGTGAAATGGCCCACGAATGCATCGCAAATGGTGTGCTTTTAGGGTTATTTATTTGTATCAAAAATGGCCACTAGATGGTGCAAAAACGTACAATCCACCCAAAAACGAGAACATGCCATATTTCATAAAAATCTGTCAAGGAACTACAGAGAAACAAAGGAAAACAGAACAAAATAAAATTGCCACGTGTAGGCACAGCGTCCGTTCGATCCGCCTGAAAGTCGTCGTCTGTTATCTTCATATAAATTCACATACTAAATTTAATGAAGATCCTGCAGTGGGTTTTGGAGATACAGCTTTGGGTAAAAAACAAAACAAAACTACCACTAAGACAAGAAGATTTGAAAATAGCAAAAATGGCAACTAGGTGGCACAAAATAACTCGGTTCCATCCAAAAACAAGAAGACAGCGTCATCTCACCAATACATGCCTATATTCAAAATTTTATGAAAATCTGTTGAGGATCTTTGAAGATACAGACTGGAAAACGTAAAAAACTAAAATTGCCACTAGGGGGCATACCAGTTGTCAGATCCGTCCGAAAATCGCCGTCGTCTGTTGTCAACATCATATAAATACACTCGCTAAATAAAGTAAAGATCCTGCACACAGTTTAGGAGATACAGCCATGAGTGCAAAAAACAAAACTCCCACCAGGAGGCACCACAGTAGTCAAGCTCGTCGGAAAATCATCGTCAGCCATCCACTTCATAGTAAAAACATACATGCCAATTTTCACAATTATCCTGAAAGCGGTTTGATTGATAGACGAGTGAAAACCAAAAAACAGACTCGAAAACAGTAAAAATAGCCACTAGGTGGCGCAAACTAGGTCGAATCCTTTTGAAAACTGAGAGATAGCGACACCTCATTAAAAGAAGCCTGTATGCCAAATTTTATGAAAATATGTTGAGGACCTTTGAACATACATAGGTAAACGTAAAAAAATAAAATTGCCACTAGGTGGCACACCAGTAGTCAGATCCGTCTGAAAGTCGTCGTCCTCCGTTGTTAACAGCATATAAATACACTTACTAAATTAAGTAAAGTTCCTGCGGTTTAGGAGATACAGCCATAGGCGCAAAAAAAACAAAACTGTCACTAGGAGGCGCCAGAGTAGTCGAAATCGTCGGAAAATCATCGTCAGCCGTCCACTTCATAGTAAGAACATACGTGCCAATTTTCACAATTGTCCTTTGAGCGGTTTTGGTTGATAGAAGTGTGGACGCAAAATTACAGTCTCAAAAACAGTAATAATGCGTCCACATATAAATATGTGGGGGCATAAAAATGGCCACGAGGTGGCGCAAACTATGTCGAATCCATCCGAAAATGGGAGGATAGTGACATCTCACTAATAGATGCCTATATACCAAATTATATGAGAATACGTTGAGGACCTTTGAAGATATAAAGGTAAGCGTAAAAAACTAAAATGGCCAGTAGGGGCACACCGTCCTACCCATGAAAGGAACATAAGTGCAAAATTTCATGAACCTATGTCAAAGAGTTTTGGAGACCGAGCAGCAGACGCTGGACGGATGGACAGAGATGACGGCATAATGCGTCCACATATAAATATGTGGGCGCATAAAAATGTCTGGTTTCCCCTTCAAATAAATGACCAGGTTCTACGACAGTAGCCAGGCCTCATTAGTGGGTTTTTCCACATCACAAGAGTACGAGAATTCCCTTAAGATATCCGCATAGACCCACCTTGTCAATGTCTCTGGCTAGTTCATACAGTAAAGATATCCTCATACACTCACCTCGTCAATCTCTCTGGCAAGTTCATACAGCATTGCTATTGCTTCGCCGGCCTCAATTCGCAGGTCAACTTGATTGCTTCTTAGTAGTTCACACATTTTGCCTAGATGACTGGAATGGTTAAGGACAACACTTAACTATCAAGTAAAACATATTCAAGGTGTCTCATTTTTAAGGCACAAAACGTTTCTTCATGTCAACATCTGTGCACTATTATGTTATACCCTTCAAGTATAGAGAAAAAGAACTGACAACTAAGAACTACCCATGATTGAGATACAAGAATCACTGTACAGTCGTGCTATTCTTGATTAATTGGGGCGAATTCCATCCACAATGCTGCTGTTGTTGTTCAAATATACTGTGGACTATTGGTTTGTAAACATTTGGTGACGTAACAACTAAACAAAATGATGGAAAACAACACTTGTGAGCACCAGCATCAACAGCACAGGGTAGACTGCATCATGCAAGCACAACAAAGCAACACTCATAGCAATGATTGAAAGCGAACGTCAAAATGCATCGAATAAATACTAGCATAAATTAGCATCCGCACACACTAAGTCAAATCTCAGCAATCAGACAACACATCTACAAGTTATGAGATGTCACCGAATGCATTTGAAAAACAATACAAACAACGTACATAAAATCCCCCAAATTCATTTGCGCAGGCCTGTATAGCACCGAGTCACAACTAAGACATGAATTTTGTAGATGTTGCTATGCTTCCGTAATCAGTAACCCGTACAAACTAACTGGCTTCAATGAATGTTTTTCTTGAGAGCCAAATGAATGCATTATATTTACAGAGCATATAAAGTGACTTCCGTCTGATGGCATGTATGATGCATTACCCAATGTATTTGTTAATTTAATGGAATGTGCTCACAATACATAGAAACATCTCACCATTGAAACAATTTATATTATTTTTCATTCAGATCAAATTCTTGATGAAAAAATTCCTGATTTTTTAGAAAACTGTTCTGACACAATGAAGCCATTGGCATCCTCTGTTTACCATATTGCCAAGGGAGTCAGACGATTCTGCAACATTGGGAGAGAATTTTCAAACAAATGAATACTAAAACCACCCGTTAAATGACTTACGAGTAAAAAGTGGCGCGACCAATCAGAACTTACTGCTTCAAATACTTACCTATCTACAAGCAGACGTATACTAGATGAGGGACACACTGACAACAGGAGTGTCCATGATGAGAGTGCACTGGCATGGAAGGTGGTGACCTCTGGTGT
Organism: Phoronis australis; assembly: GCA_002633005.1. Lineage (NCBI taxonomy): Eukaryota > Metazoa > Phoronida > Phoronidae > Phoronis > Phoronis australis. Next base: position 92,467 of record NMRA01000692.1, read on the forward strand.
GTGAAGAGGTACTGAACCATCACCCTTTAAATAAGACAGTCTGAAGATACCCTCAAATGTCTTCATAAGATCTTGTACTTCCTGAAATGACAAAATGCCTTCTAAGTTAAAGCACTATAATAATACACGGCAGTTCTGTATAGTAACGAGTGAAAATGCCCTGCCTACAGATATTCTCTTATCTCAGTGCACTTCTAACAAACCCACAAGAAATGCCATTGACCTAAAGTAAACATACAGCTTTGACCAAAAGAAGAAAGCCAGCTTTAACCTGAAGCAGAAATCCTGCTTTGACCAAAAGAATATGAATATTATGTCATGACTCTTTCGTCATATCAAATGTCAACCTGTCCTTAATACTTTGCATAATAAACTAAATCACACTTTAATTATTCACAACAACTTAACCAAATTATAAGAACTCACCAAAATATCTGTACAAGCAACAAAATGTCCCAAACCCAGGGCTGTTGCACACTAAAAATAGAACAAATAACAATTTACTGAAAGAATTGTTACTAAAATCACATATTTTACAAGAGCAACGTAAAGCCTTGAAGTGCGCCCATGACAGCACCGCAAATGATGTGCTTCTACAGTGTTTTTAGAATCGCAAAAATGGCCATTAGATGGCGCAGAATTCACCAAACCCGTCCAAATAGAGAAGGAGGCGTCGTCTCTGTAATATACAACAATTTGCCTATTTTCATGAAAAAAAGCCAAGGAATTCCTAGGATTTAGAGGAAAGCGTAAAAAAACAATTAATACCTGGGTCACAGCTACAGTCTGATTGGTCGAAAATTATCATCATCTGTTGCCATGTCTACAGGAGCCCATCTGCCAAATTTTGCAAAGGTCCTTTAAAAGGTTAAGACGATACAGCTGTAGATGCAAAAAAGCAAAATTGCCCCTAGGGGACACCAGTATAGTGGAAAACATCCAAACGTCAATGTCAGCTGGGGTCACAGGAACGCAACCGTCAATTTTCATAATGATCCTTCGAGTGGTTTGGCAGATAGAGAGGCAGACGTCAAAAGTATAATTTTTTAAATGGTCACCAGGTGGAGCACAAAACATCAAATCTGTCCATAAATATAAAGGCGTTGTCGTCTCATTAATAGGAGCCTGTTTGCCACATTGCAAGAATCTGCATTAACTTCGAAAAAAAATTTTGCTACCAGGGGGCACGACATTTGGAACAGTTAAAATGGCCACAAGGTGGCGTAAAATCCGTCAAATCCGAAAATGGAATGGCATCATCATATCCTTATTAAAAACCTATTTGCTGAATTTCACGAAAATCCATCAAGGAACTGCATAGACACAGAGGCAAACGTAAAGAAAAACTCAAACTGCCACTAGGGGGCACAGTGGTACTCGGATCGGTCCTAAACTCCTTATCTGTCGTCAGTTGCATAGGAACACACCTGCCAAATTTTAATAAGATCCTGCAAGAGGTTCAGGAGATACAGCTGTGGACGATGGACGCCCAGACATAGATGACAACAATATGCACCCCCATATTAATATGTGGGTTCATGAAAAGTAACACCGAACTAACCACACATCACAATCATCCACAAAGGACACAAAGGCACTTATTTTGCACCTGCTTTCGTACACCAAAAAATTTGTAACCTCAGAGATTAAAGAAATATGACATGGTGTAAAAAGCAGACAACACCTGCAAACTCCTCCCTACATTTAACAATGAACTGAAGGGTCAGTTCACCAAGGTGAGCATGAATGTTCCAATGCAAATCACAGATGTGAGCCAGAGTTGGGACATACACACAACTGTGAATAACGTTCTCTATGATCAGCATGCAAAGAATTCAAGTTCAGCATGTCTTCCTCTCTTACTTCTTCCCTCTCTTGCTCTCCTTCCCTCTAAAATATTTACTGTCAAAATGTAACACAACTAACAACAGAAATAACGCAACTAACTGCAGGCATCATACGGAGACTTGACCCATAATGCACTCACCGCGGACCGCGCCTTAAGTGGCATTGCATTGTTCAACATCACCGTCTGCATGGTTGGCTTCAACATCCTCAAGCACTCCTCCCCATCGCTGTTGCCCCCCAGCTGCAACATCACCAACATGGCGCACATGGCAGCAGCAGTCTGCTCATCACTGCCACCTTTCTTCAGGCAGCGGTCGATGGCATCTGTGATGGTCACTTTCCTACGGCAAAAAAGACAGATTTATGAAATAACATGTTCTGCTAAATTCCTCTTTTGTCCGTTTCATTATGATATTAAAAGTCATTTTCACGGGTCCTGCATTTCGAGAACAAGTTTCTATAATGAATAACAGACATCAAATTGGATGTCAAAATGAGGAAACCCATTGTGGTAGCAAAACGCTGGGAATGAAACCTTTGAGATGTTACATTACCATTCACCCCTTCAATGAATGATGGACACACACTATCTACACAACAAGCCCATGAAGTGGATGTTAATATTCATTCATTCAATGAATGATGACATATGCTATTTATACAATAAGCCGATGTAGTGGTCAGAATTATGGTACAAATAAGGAAGTATTGTGAAGTCCTGGAGTAACGGAATATTTTAACCTAAAGCTACTTGATGATCCAAACCCAGTAGTGAGAGTGATAAACGCGTGAAATCTTCTTTTCTCATTCTAAATTCTGGTATCAGGTGGAGTTTCACTAACTTTGCGCCCTCGAAAGATATGCATGAATTTTGAGGTCAGTGCAAGTCAGAATACAAGCACATGTGAGGTCAGTGGAAGTCAGAATACCATCACATGTGAGGGGAGTGGAAGTCAGAATACCATCACATATGAGGGAAGTGCAAGTCAGAATACCATCACATGTGAGGGCAGTGCAACAAGTCAGAACACAATCACGTGTGAGGGGAGTGCAAGTCAGAATACAATCACATCACTCTCACAGAAATATTCTAGATAACTTGAACTCCAGGGATTTCATATTCTGAAAACGGATAACAAATATAGCGCTTCATTTCTTTGTTTTTGACCGATCACATGCCCGCACATATATCCATAGTGTCAAATTTGGTGAATGTTCACACTGAAATTGGGACCAATTAACTCACCTATCTATGATGAACTCGTCAATGTATTTCTTTGAAAATGCTTGACACATCCCCTGAAGGCAGTTAATTCTTCCTTTGGAACTGAAAATAAAGCCAGGTTTAATAGCTCAATGGCCACGTTCAGGGGTGCTAGAACCAGTTTTGCATTATTTCACTCT
>NMRA01000692.1:96106-177555 GCA_002633005.1 Phoronis australis
ACCACACACTACAGGTGGCAGGGTTGTGGAGTAGGGGTATAGCCAGAAGACCAAACACTACAGGTGGCAGGGTTATGGAGTAGGAATATAGCCAGGAGACCACACACTACAGGTGGCAGGGTTGTGGAGTAGTAGTATAGCCAGAAGACCACACCCTACAGGTGGCAGGGTTGTGGAGTAGGACTATAGCCAGAAGACCACACACTACAGGGGGCTGAGTTGCCGAGTAACAAAACGGCTTCAAGCCTGCACAACATGTTTCAAAAACCAGTCATTTGTATAGCCTTGCACCGTCCATGCTGAGTCTGTCCATAATTAGTGTGTCTAATGAAGCCATACCTACCTCTTCTGTGATGTACCATCTATACAGTCCTTCAGCTTTTCCTCAAACTGCTCCTGCGCACTGGTTTCATCTACTTCATTATCACCTAGCAACAAGAACAAATAATACATTATCACCACACAACAAGAACTGATAATACTGGCAGATAGATGAATTACTAGAGCACGACTTGACGTAACCAGTTGCAGATTCGATTTGTGACCTGAACTGTGGAAATGCAAGCTGAGATTTTGTCCAACTTGCGGTAGTCACAGTGTGCAACTTGGGCATCCCAGTGATTGCAAGCTGAGACGCATTGCCTGATAATGCAACAGCAGCATTTTTTTATTTGAACAAGAAAATAAGGTACTGGAACACCAGTTATAGCTCACCCCAAAAGTAGCATTTTTTTGGCTTATCAAGTGTGCGTGAGCCAAATTTCGAATTTGTAAGTTCTCGACAAGTCCCGTTTTTCATCGCCATTAGCGACAGCAAATGCGGAAATAGCGATAAGATATTCCAGCGTTACCAAGTGGTGATTAAAAGTGGCTATTGAGTACAGTAGGTTTCACCAACAACAGTTCTGTCGCCCTCAGATTAGTTTTTGATTAACAAATTTACAACATGACAAACATGTAACCCAACATTGTCAGACTTGATTCAATGCCAGCTGCAGCTCTTTAAGTCGAACGCTATCAGTTTCCTTTGAACTCATAACCCAGATTTCATTTTGATATACCTGTTGCGTATGAATACATACCTGGTGTGAATGAATACATACCTGGTGCATTACCATCCTCCAGGGCACTTGAACCACTACTGATGATACTAACATTGTCAGGAGTGTCTTGAACACCAAACTCATCATCACTGGGCTCGCGTGATCCCCTGGCCGCTTTCTTTGAATCTATAACGACCAATTAATGACAAAATAAAGTTAAAACGAAATTCCCGCTTATCTCAGCTCTACTTGTGAAAGGATACACACCATCTCAACCCAACAGGGGTTTGTCTCATAGACTTAGTTTCCAGGGAGTTTAGCAAGACCATGCAACCATGCAAGATAATCTTACTGAAAGTCTGGATGAGACACATTACGTCAACTTGACAAATGCAATCCAGCAAAATATCTAGGTCACCAAAAGAAGGACACACATATGGTGTGCAGCCAACGTCTTAGCCCCTACAAATGACCATCGAACCATGATTGTATCAACGTAGATATGACAGATGAAAAAAGCTGCAAGTTGGGCATTTTCTTAAAGTCACTCCATGTTGGATTGCTTTCCGAAAAGTCTCGTTTAATCTCATTACTACGAGTCACAGTTCTTGAGATCATAGCGCTGGTCTTAAACGGTGGATTGCTTTGATTGGCTACTCTCCCACTGGGGGCCAATCAAAGCAATTAATCCACGGTTGTAAAGCCGGTCCAATTTTTTTTAATGTTTATTACGAAATCTTCAGAATACAATGAATATACATGACCCAGAAAGCGCCAAGAGGCATTAGATCTGGGTAAAAAAATACAAAGAAGTCTATATACAATTACAATACACGAATACATAAATAAAAAAAACTGATTTTAAGGTTAAAATGATATAATTACGAATGTAAATAATTCATTTTCATACATGTATACAATTCTATCCACTCACACAAAGAGATTTAATGTTATAAAGAAATTCTGATAATATTTCACATAAAAGCTTATTTTCATTTGGGTTGAGTTTTTGACATCCATATAGAAAAAAAATAATTTTGTTGTACAATTGTGGAATTTCAGAATATTTTTTGTGAACGTTGGGTATTGTTTGAGTGTCTGGAAAAGCTGTACCCTCTGCTCCTTGCATACGTCACAAGCAAAGAAAACATGAGGATATGTCTGGGTGTCTCCACAGGAACACAGAGGCGAAATATTATTAAAATTATGTCTAAATTTCTCGTTGTTTAGGAATAGACCACATCTTGATCTGTAAAGGGTTATTTCATGGTTGCGAGGAAGTTGGAATGATGTTGATGGGACTGGCAAGTCTTGAGTAGTGGTATGCATTTTAAAGTTATTTTTGAGAGTGGCGATTGAAGTACTTTCTTTTATTTTGAATGGTAAGGAATTCCAGTTGTCAATACTAGTTAATATCGTTGATCTCCTGAAGGCTTGGCTGATGGAAGATGGAATAGTGTGCATTATACTTTGCCGCAGTCCTGGTCTCGTACTTGGTCTTTTGTAGGAGTCAAAGAGGATTTTGTTAAGAGTAATTGTTTATGTTGGTTAAGACTTTGAATGTATACATGGACAGGTGGAGTTTACGACGGGTTGCTAGTTTGCTCTAGTTGAGACTATTTAGAACCTTGATTGTGCTGAACCCTTTGTACGCCCGTTATCGCTAAAGCTGCTTGGTATTGTAGTCTTTCTAATTGAAGAAGTATGCCAGCGTTTGCCGATTGGAAGATTATGTCACAGTAATCTAGATGTGGAAGTACAAAAGACTTGAACAGAGTTTCAAGATGCATGGAGTTGGGATGAGAAGAGATAATTCTAATTGGATTAATTAATTTTTGTACTTTATGAATGAGTTCGCGACAATGAGGAGTAAAAATGTAAGCTTATGGTCGAGTAGCAATCCAAGATGTTTGTGCGTGAATTTATTGGGAATAACTTCCCCATTGAGTGATAGTTCCAGCGTTGGATTTGTTTGGAAATGAGACTTATAGAATACATGATCAACACTTTTTTCAGGTTTAAATTTCAAACAGCAGTCGTTAGTTCACTAAGTCGCTGCATGTCAGCGCCACGAGCGGCTTTGTTGAAGTTCAATGGCATCGCAACTTCGCCGTTTGAAATAAAGTTGTTACAAAGAGTTTTTGTTGCGTAAATGATAATATCCTTCATGTTAAGAGGGATTTGTTTTCCAAAATGGTCTTTTGTCTACTTTCTGATGATTTTTTGCCATGATAAGATCTAATAATCAGGGCTTGGAATGACCAATGACAAAAAACGCGGAAACTTTTACGGCCCAAATCATGAATCATGCCCGATAACCAGCCTTTGAAATGGTCCGCGACAAAAATCGGGAGGACTAAAAAAAAAAAACCCCTCAACCAGTAGCATGCGTCTGCGTCCTTTTCGCTCGCCCGTCCACTCCCAACCCACACATATTTGGCTGCAGAGCGGTAGTATTTGTCGCCGCGCTTAACAATAACACGNCAAGGCGTTTCAGTCATCATTTCATGATGATCAACGATGAGCACATTTTTACTAAATTAAATTTTCTTTATTTTTTCTTGATGCTAGCTACGTTGAATCTGGGACCTTTAGGCTGCCAGCCAAGTACTCTTAACGACTGCACCTATAGGGGAGGATCCAGGATTTTTTAAAAGGGGGGGTCGAATCACGGATTTTTTAAAAAAGGAGGTACAAGTCAACAATTTGAAAATTATAGATTTGATATCACTAAAATGAAGAGAAAACGGGGTGGGACCCCCTTGACCCCTGGATCCGCCTATGAGCTAAAAAACAGTGCTTTATCACTGACCGAAAACAATGTGACACCAGATGGCCAGAGAAAGGCTGACCAAAGTGTAGTGAAAATGAGAGATTTGTGTAACTAGACCAAGAGGTTTCCACAGCAGTTTTAGGAAGACAACATTATAATTACAGTATTTCATGTGAAATGAATCGCTGAAACGATTCTCACAGTGATGAGGGGGCCCACCCACACATGAGCTGTATTGCCTGTTAATTCAACGATAATTAGGATGAGAAGCAAAACTATCGAGTGATGGGACCAGCTTCAATTGAGCAGTTAATTAATAGTAAAATTACATTACAAATAAAATGCTCGTCTTGAACATCAATTGCTTTTTTCATGAATTAAAGCTGTCATCAGCTGTAACTCAAAAAAATCTATTTGTCCAGGGAAACACACAATGTTCAACTTTAAACACAATTCCATTAATTTCCAAGTTTTTGCATTCTTGATTAGACACCTTGTATGAAACGCCCAGACATTTAGGTCCACTCTTAAGGCGCTACATTTTTGACACTCCTCGTTTTAATCTTTTTTCTTAATGTTTATTACGAAATCTTCAGAATACAATGAATATACATAACCCAGAAAGCGCCAAGAGGCATTAGATCTGGGTAAAAAAATACAAAGAAGTCTATATACAATGATTATATACGAATACATGAATAAAAAAACTGATGTTAAGAATACAATGATATATGACAACGAATGAAAATAATTCATATTCATACAGATGTATAAAATTCTATCCACTCACACAAAGAGATTTAATGTTATAAAGAAATTCTGATACTATTTCAAATAAAACCATATTTTCGTTAGAGTTAAGTTCTTGACATCCATATAGAAAGAAATTAATTTTGTGGTACAACTGCGGAATTTCAGAGTATTTTTTATAAACATTGGGGTATTGTTCGAGTGCCTGGAAGAGCTGTACCCTCTCCTCCTTGCATACCTCACAAGCAAAGAAAACATGAGGATATGTCTGGGTATCTCCACAGGAACACAGAGCCGAAATATTATTAAAACTATGTCTAAATTTCTCGTTGTTTAGGAATAGACCACATCTTGATCTGTATAAGGTTATTTCATGGTTTGCGGGGAAGTTGGAATGATGTCAATGCGACTGGCAAGTCTGGAGTAGTGGTATGTATTTTAAAGTTATTTTTGAGAATGACGATTGAAGTGCTTTCTTTTATTTTGAATGGTAAGGAATTCGTGTTGTCAATACAAGTTAATATCGTTGATCTTCTGAAGGCTTGGCTGATGGAGGCTGGAATAGTATACATATTGCTTTGCCGGAGTCCTGGTTTCGTGCTTGGTCTTTTGTAGGAGTCAAAGAGGATTTTGTTAGAGTAATTGTTTATGTTGGTTAAGACTTTGAATGTATACATGGACAGGTGGAGTTTACGACGGGTTGCTAGTTTGCTCCAGTGAAGACTATTTAGAACCTTGATTGTGTTGGACCCTTTGTATGCCCCAGTTATGACTAAAGCTGCTTGGTATTGTAGTCTTTCTAATTGGAGAAGTATGCCAGCGTTTGCCGATTGGTAGATTATGTCACAGTAATCTATATGTTGAAGTACAAAAGACTTGAACAGAGTTTCAAGATGCATGGAGTTGAGATGACGAGAGATAATTCTAATTGGATTAATTAATTTTTGAACTTTTTGAACGAGTTCGCGACAATGAGGAGTAAATGCAAGCTTATGGTCGAGTAGCAAGCCAAGATGTTTGTGCGTGAACTTATTGGGGATAACTTCCCCATTGAGTGATAATTCCAGAGTTGGATTTATTTGGAAATGAGTATTAGTAGACTTAGAAAATATAAGATGAACACTTTTTTCAGGTTTAAATTTCAGACATTTAGGTCCGCTCTTAAGGCGCTACATTTTTGACACTCCTTGTTTTAATCTCAGCTCTTACATTGCCTGCAAATCAATAACCTGCTTTTCACCAGAATTGGGACACAATTATTATACATATCTATCACATGACCTGCACCACTGGCAACTTATCAACTTGAAGTCGCACTTTGGTAAAATACCTAGCAGACGATAAAAATCTCTCAGGCTTTTGAGCGCCCACACTCAACATGACACCTACTCTGCGGAAAGCAGAATACACGAGTTATGAGAACATTGTATCAAGGATACCCATGACTGCAGCCAGAAAGTGAAAAAGGATCTTCGGATCACAGGAAAAGAAATGCGACAAAAGAACTATGAAGAAAATTAAAGAGGTTGTAATGACACTATTTGTGCTGTTTGCGGGGACGGCAATTACCTACCACGCTGTCTCGAATCTAACCAATTTTTTTCATTTTCCTATATTCCAAACTTGCTTTTGAACTTGTTCTGAATACCTACAGATTTTTCAGAACATTTTAATGAAAAAAAAATAAAATTTAAACTGTCTGTCAAATGCAGTCCTAAATTGTTGAGATTTTGTAAAGTGCATTACTTTACCTGCATGCTGTTGAGGAGTCCATATTGACACCCTTCAGACGGACAGGTGACATTGAATGCCAACTCCGACACGAGTTCACCAGTAGCATCACGTACAGCGACACTGCCAACCAGCCAGCCAATCAGAAGGTAGGTCACAGTGGAAATCAAGATGGCCAACAACGTCCCCTTGGGTATCGCTGTCTGGGCGTTCTGTGAGAAACAGCGTTACATGACTAACGTAAAGGGAGACAACTACACTTAATAAGTGCAAAACAATAAGTCAATAGGTCAAACAGAAGCTATGGGTACTACTGCCACCTATCTGTAGTTAGGAAAACTTCACAGTAAGTGCACGATGAGGACACCATTGACTTAACAAAAAGAACACAATCGTGATGAGGAGTGACATTATTTTTATGTTTTACTCCAAAAACAGTACTTCTCACAGCAAGAGAAACCATAGAGCCGTTGTGTAGTCATCGGTCACTCGGTTAAATGCAAACCAACTTGCACCAATGTAAGCCAAATCTAAGTACAAAAAATGAATTAAATCCCGTTTGATTTGCCAGATAAAAAGATATCTTAAAGCAGATATCTCCCAACTCAAGCCCGAGACTTATTTCACCTAATTTCACATCAAATGAACTCGAGATAAGGATTCTTGAACTTGAGTTAAGGCACATAATAGTTTTCCCAGACGGATGAGAACACGAATGTACAAGCCGAATCAAGATGGAACTTTTCTGAGCATGGCACAGATCTTCAGACCACATGTGGTTAGGGTTATGTACTGTTTTAACCAGAAGTTTGTGAATTTAGCCAAATAAACAAGATCGTTGAACTTCATTTTATTTCAATTGGTAAAATCATATTTTCTGAGGAAGTGAATCTCTTATACCATCCGATGTCTAAGTAAAATTATTAACCAAAAAAAAATTAAAAAATCACAACAAAACAACACCGACCACGTTTTGTTTGTTATAAAACAATGTTCAAGATGAAGTCTCAAAAAAGCTGTTACAATTTTCACAGTTACTTTTTTTATTTCATTTTATGCAACTTTTCCTTGTGTTTGAAAGGCCTTTCAGCCCGAGAGCTCATCCGTCAAAAATCAAGACATCGTCTTCATGAAACGGTGACATTTCCATTGTTGACAACTTAATTCTCTGCGTATGAGGCCTTAAAAAGACACACTTAATGTGCAGCTATTAGAAAAAACAAGCTAAATTTGCAAGTTAAATGAAAAATCAGGCTTGGAGAAATTATATCAGTCAACATAAAAATCGACATTTTTTATACAAGAACACAGTTATATGATTACAAACATCTGAGCATTTATGAAAGACTCTAATCATCAAGTACATTCAAAATATCTAAGTTTAATGGATTTACTAATGATAATTGAGGTAGCCTATTTATAAATTCGAGTGTTTTCGTCATAAAGTAAAAAATAATACAGGTCCTACATACTGAAAAGAAAACAAACGAGTATCCTTAAACTGCATATTAATCACGATGACTTGTTTCTCAAGTGCTTAAGGTCAAATGAGGAGCATTCAATAAGCAGTTATTTCAATCAAAAGTGCCGATCCCCATGATGCCAGTGCAGTTTGTTAAGATTAGTGGCAATGTTTTTAACAATTTGATAAGTACGCATACGTAGACGAATGGAATTAGCATTGTCAGAAATTGTTCAATTGTTGACCTTTAAAATGACTTGCGTACCAATTAAGACTAAGATCAATGGAATTATCACTTAAATTATCTCGTACATGTCACTGATGATATCCGAATAATTACCAGTTAAGTTATCTCGCACACGTCACTAATGTCATCCGCATAATTATCAGTTAATAATCATTTTTACACCTAATGATAAGACGATGTATAGTTCAAAAACCAAAACCAAGATCATGGACGACGTAAAAGAAAGCTTGGACTGTCATTTGAAACTTGGCGCGCACCGAGGCTATGAGTACTTCGTGAATAGACTTGTACACAGATCCCAATAGACAAAATCATCTGATATCATAGGTGTTAATCTAGCTTCCCTTGTGTCGAGCAGAGCAATAACCCCAATAGTGATGCTTAGGGGCGGCAACTTGAATTATTCCAACTATAGTAGACTAAAATTGGTGGCTTTTTCGATTTGTTTAACCTATAAATTTGAATTATCATTGAAAGTTATGTTGAACTCATTTTTTGAAGAGATGTAATAAAAATTAGACAAAAATAATAAGGTAATAACCTTAAATTTCATACCCGGAGACCAATAGTTGCACTGGGATTTGGTAACCAGGGTACATTGTTGCTTAGGAATATAACAAAAGATCACCAGATTGTTTCTCAAAAGACTATCTTGTAATCTTATCTCGTCTGGACTTGAAACTGTACAAGGAATTATTGCAATTGGTCAAAAAAAGTATGTGAAGAAAAATCAAAAAGGTTCTGGAATAATACTGCCTTTTCGACAAGTAATGCATGAAGTTACCTATAGTATCAATAAGACAGTTTATAACATTGGTATCAACAACAGTACAAGATGACCCTTGACCTATGACCATACCTCCAAATCCCCTGATATGTTGGCACCAGCCAGTATCCCAGTGGCTGCTGGGAAAAATAATGCGAACACGGAGAAGAAGGTCTCACCCTCAGGGTAGGACGGGCCGAAGTTCTGGATGAAGATCTCTCCTGAAATCATCATTTCGAGAAAACTTTCACAAAGGCTATAAACAAAGCAGTTTAAATTGACAAGACTGGTTTTATGGATGAGCAAGGCATTTTTGGGATTATCGTTCATGGGATAGATAGACCGGCAGCCCAGAGCACTTAGCATAGATGAACGNTCGCCAAATTTCAGCTCGAGTGTTTTGACATACATGCTGCTAGAACCCAGGTCCATTCGCAACAAAATTATCCATAAAATGAAATCTGATGACGGCGCCAAGTCGTTTCGATGAATTAGTGCAGACGACTAAAGCACGTGCAAACTCACTGCAGTTTTTAGTATCACTTAGGCTTCTTGATATGACACCCACACGTGCGCGGTAGAGATTTGACTTGAGTTTAAAAACAAACGAAAAAATGGAACAGTGACATATTGTCAGTTCAATGAGATGGTGTCATTGTGGAAAAAGATTTTATTTTCAACTTTTATAACCGATTTATGCGATCGTCCATTTTAGGCCGACTTGGGGGTCTAAATTGCACCCTCTCTCGGTGAAATCAAAACGAGGCAACGCTGTAAAAAACGAGACGGTGCCGGACATTGAATGCATTACAACGAAACAAAAATTGATGTCATTTAATTCTCAGATTATGCTTCAAGTAAGATTCTATGAAATGTCCGATATTTAGGTTCCGTCCGATAATTAGGTACACTATGTGTAGAGCTAGCTGTATGAAGACTGTTGTCAAAATACATTTAGCTGTATATTTACATACAGCTTTGTACCAAGGCTATGTCTAGGGGTACCCCAGGCTTCTCGCCTCTGCCGTCCAGTTAGGAAACTTGACATCCAGGGACCTCAATACCCAACCAGTGTCGAAAAGATGAGTGGTAATAAGCGCCCGTGAATTCATGATCAATTTAAGAGACGTGCCAACGGCAACGGGAACTGAACTGATTTGAGTTGGAATTTTTAACAAAATCATGACTGGAAACTTAAACAAATAGGACAGAAAGCTTGGCTGTAGTACGGAACAATCAACACCGAAGGCTATTAGATTCGCAAGCCACCAGATAAATGCAAGGCGACAACATATGTTGTTTATCAACAAAAAGAAAACAGTCGGCGCACAAGTGAATCACGACACGTCCCGAAACGAAGTGACAGAAATTTAACCTACCCTTTTTCCTTCCTTTAGGCATTTTTATGCTGTAAATCCTCTATGGTAACTGGAATAAGTGTCACGAAGGTATATCGCAAAAGGCTTTACAATCAATTAAACAAAAGGAGATAAAATTAGTTACAATATTGTTGACCTCAATGGGCATCATGCCGAAGTGACTTATGAACATGCGCCCAATCTCGTTCAGCCCGTGACGGATTGAATGACGTCACAAGGTGAGACTGAGGTGAATGTTGCTGATGAATGAATATAATTAGTTAGACATTAGGATATGGCTCCTTAGTACCACCAATTAAACTGAATATCCAATGAATTAAAAAAAAACAAATGCATGACTTGATAAAAGGTCCAGTCGTAATTGTACAGCTTCCGAATCAAACCGCTAGGTGGTGCACATTGAATTACGGCGCGTTATGAATTTTTGAAATATACTTTGTACTGCCAAAAAGTATTGACTTAAAGAAAATATAAGCAAAAAAGTGGCAAATTTTTGGTTTTAATTACGAATTTTAAACTTATAAGTTTTGCGACACTACATGTTTTTACGTAAGCTTTCAACCAATTAGGAGTGGGAATTGTTAGCCACGTGATATTCAAATTTAAAGAGGCAAATACATCAGTAACCAGTCTCTGTATACCTATTCGTCTTTGGTAGACCAGCACCAAGAGAAGGTACTCCATTCTCAACTCTAAGGTATTTTGCATATAAACGTCAACATCACTAGTCCTTGACCTTTGCTATTTTGTTATTGGCCAGTTTTGCGGTTCCCTGGAGAGTTAGCTGGGGCCTATGCTGCTGCTGGTGTTAAAAGCACTTGCTACTGCTAGTGCCCAGTAGTTCTGGACTCTTTTCGAACTACCAAGGAACGTGCAATTTACATGGTAGGCAATTGTACTTGTGTGTTCCGACCCCAACGGGGAAGTGTTTTGTTTTAACAGTTAGCAATATTATGGGTTATTACAATGTTTACAATCTGTCTCGTTCGGTTATTCTTCGAGCAGTCTCTATTTCAGTTCCCGAAAATTGTGAACTCACCACTTTTTCACTTGGCACATGCCAAGAGATATGACCTCATTTTTTTAACCAGGCCAAAGGTCAGAAGTTGTGGTCCTACCGGCGAACTTTGAAAGCTGAAGTCCCCGCCCTCTGCGTACGTGCTGCCGGGAACCAGCCGTGCATTTGCCATGTTGTTAAACATTAAAATCTTAAATATGTGCACAAAGACTATTAAATGTCACATCAACAACATTTATTTTTGACAAATACAAACAATACTTCATTGAAATTAAATCAGTTTCAAGTAACGCCAATTAAAAACAAGTTGTGGTGGCATTTTGGAAACGAACATTTGGACCGCAATGGCTCACCTTTGGCCTATTTAAAGATTGAGGTCATGAAGTCACATCACCTAGCGAGTGTGGTAAAAATTGGAGCGTGTGCAGCATAAAAATGGTGACTTTTTTTGGGAGGCAAGAGTTTCGCGCCAATTTCTTTTCATTATAGTCTGACTGTGAGGGCTGTCAGTTCAGTCATTGTTCTACCTCGGTTGTGATAAGTTCGGTTGTTGTTTGCTGTTGTTTACGTGTCAGTCAACATGCCACGCTGCTGCTGCGTGCCGGGATGTACTCATTATCGTCTCACACGCGCTTTGGGTACCTTGCATCGCTTTCCGAAGGATGACACACTTCGCCGTGTTTGGCTAGCTCGTTCATGTGAAGAACGCAGCGCTACCCGTTCACGCAACGTACAAAGCAGTGGAGGGTTACCGAGTGAGTGGCAAGCATTTTCTGCCGTTAGATTACGACAGAGACATGTACGCTGAATTGATGAAGGTCCCTGCGAAACAACGCCTGAAGAAGAGTACCATACCGTCGCTGTTGATTCCCGGCAGTGCCCCGTCGCCAACCCCGAGAAGTGCATTTTTGAAGCGAGAAGCCTCGCGAGCTGTGGCCACTACAGTGACTGGAGGCACTTCATCTACAGTCACCCGTGCCTCCGAACGTACCCCATTGCGTGCAATTCCAGGAACTAGCAGTGATTCACCCTAAGCTGTTGTCTTTAGCCCAGAGCCTGTAAGCAGCCCTGCAGCGATGTTGAGTAGTGGGTGTGAATACAGGCCCAATTTGACACCCAGTGAAGAGGACAGTTCTCTCATCCAATGAACAGATCGGTGGACTTGTATTAGAGCTGTTTAGAAGGTGCCAGGTGTGTGGCAAGGGAGTCACACGGCGGGATCTAAGAAGTTTGGGTGCTCAGATCACCCTCCAGTAGGAGTGTGTTGCGGGACACTCGGGAAATTGGGACAGTTCTTCCTCTGTACGTGAGACGAAAATGAGTACACCCCAGTACGCAGCAACAGCGTGGCATGTTGACTGACTCGTAAGCAAAAGCAAACTATGACCGAACTTATCACAATGGAGGTAGAACAATGACTGACTCGACTGCTCTCACAGTCAGACTATATGAAAAGAAATTGGCGCGAAATTCTTGCCTCCCAAAACGTCACTTCCGGAGTAGACGACAAGTAATTAATTAAATTACGAAAAGCAGTAAATAAGTGAAAAACATGTCTGGGGTAATCAACGAACCTCATTTTTGCTAAAAATGACATTAAAAAAGGTTGCCTTCGCCTTTAAAGAACCTGTTGTTAGATTTTCAACATGTCTGTTTGGTGCCGGTGATTTAGATTTTGGGAATGTTGGGGCTGTAGAACATGTATAGGTACTGAGATAACAAAGCCTATGTGCTGTACTCTTGCCTGTTCCATTAGTAAGGAGAAGAATTTAAAGGAGAATGCCACGCGATTTATTTAGTCTTTGTTACCATATTAATCGGTCTATATCCACATCACCTCTTATACGGTCGACCTCACCTTGCCGAGAGGTGTCTCATTAACCTGTGAGGAAGGTGAGAAACGACGAAGCGATGTCAGTGGTTCGTCTGCAGAGTTAATGCCGCTATATTGTGGTGCATCGTTCCCCGGCGCTTGTCCGAACTATGAAGCCATGAAGAAAGCGGGTATATCATTTTTTCGACTTCCTCGAGAGCCCGAAATGCTTAGGAAGTGGCTCGCGGTAGTGAAGAATGAAAGGTACGCTGTTAATAGCAAGTATAAGGTCATGAAACATCTCCATGTCTGTGGCCGGCATTTCGTCGACTGTGATTTCTCTGAAGAATTCCGGCTTACCAAAGAACTATCCATACGTTCCGTTGTCTGTGCATGTTCATGGCGCCTGTCTGGTATTTCTTGATCAGTGTATTCCGGTTCGAACTGGTAGCCTGTGAAACCTAACGATCCGACCCGTGAAGTCTTTGTCGGATGAGCTCTTGACTAAGTCGGGATCAGTGGCGCCAGTCGAGTTGCCATGTATTCTGCGTTCTGTTTCAAAATGAATTATTCTCATCTTAACCAATGCTTATATAAAAGTGAAACAAAGCCTGTCTCATTAGATACAATTTGTAATGCCTTTGCAGTTTTCGTGAGTGCAAATGTTGAGAAGCCAGCAATAAATAAACCACTGCGTTACGGGCTTTTGATGCTGACAATGAATAAAGGTAATTGACCGCATGCTAATTCAGTGTTTGTTGACAGAAAGCTCCTGTGAAACAATTACTCGATTTTATATGCTATGGTCACATGTTAGGGAAATCTTTATTTAGAAATACAAATACATTATTCAAATCATTATTAATGTACAACCTTTGCCCTGACGGTCTGTGGAAGGGGAACCCCGACAAGTAAGTAAGTAGATTTTCAGTTTCGTGGCTAATTTACGTAGATAATTACGTGCACATTATTTCTTTGGCTCACTATTATCAGTGTTGTAGTGGGGCGTAGGCGCAGCCAACCACCTTTTGGCATTTGAACTTAGCGCCTACGCACCGAAAGTTTCGTTCAGTGCTCAAGGTGATACGGTGGGCTTTCGGCGCCTACTTACCTCTACTTTTACCACTGCAGCACTGACTATTATAGTCTTTTCGTGACTGGAGGTTTAGTTTACGACTCAAGCTGGTTTATGTTCGTGCCAGTCCCGGCGGCCGCGATGGGCCTGATTGGGTTCCAAGCCACTGGCCAGGATAACGAGTCAATCTGGTGCGCCGCTACGTGCCTGATCGGATTCCAAGCCACTGGCCGGTATAACCACCGTTTTGTGTGTTTCGAACTCAAAAAGTCTAAACAACACAGATCTAGGTTCTCTTGTCTGTATTTCACGGAAGAATACTTCGAATTTATCTCCGAACAGACCCCAAACTCCTGTTACGGACCTTGGTAAATTAGCCTGCCGAACTTTGTAGGCTACGGTGTGTCCAAACACCAATAAATCCGTAACAGCGAAGTAAAACAACACATTTTTATAAGAACTAGGTGTATTTTTAAGGGTTTTACATCGAAGTATGGTGATTTATTGGTGTTAAACGATGAATGCAAGCGATAAGCCGACACCAGTAACCCGTGTTGTGAACTGCTGAACAGACTGCGTGTGAAACCAGTGACGTCATTGGATAATTTCAACACTTCCGTCTGCCGTCAGGTGTCAGGTTTACGCAACCGTACGTGCCGTTATGGAGTAGAACTACTGGATCTAAATTGATACAAAATAGGTTGTTTTTTTTGGGTGGCATTCTCCTTTAAAGACATTGTTAAATGCGGGACTGGTGTAATTGTCCCCTGTATGAGTGACTGAATTGTGAACAGTGTCACCCAAATATATCCATTGCTAGTTAGCATTAATGGAAGAATGTAAAGATCCTGTGGCTGACACTGTTTAGTTCAGGAAGTTAGATCCAAACTCTATACTAACTAGTAGACAACTCAACATCTGAGAGGAAGGTCGTACGTAAGCAAATTGATGTTTGTTCCTATGCCTACTCGTTTATATACTGATTGCCAGATACATTTTTCAAATTAAACATTGACCAGAGCAAAAGCAGTTTCAAAGTTACTTGGGGTTTGTTTATTAACTAATTTGAAAAATTGACTGTGCCCTTTAAATATGAAATCACAGGCTCCAAAAACTTTTCAGTGGGGTGATGCACTACAATTCTTTTGATTGAAGGTGGCTTTAACAAATAGCTCCTGTTCTGGCTTTGTGAGGTAAAGACAAGAGCAACATGAAGCATTGAAATTAGTCCTCAACAGCACTGCAAATGTTTGTTTTTATAGTACCATAAAATTGGCCATTAGATGCTACAGAATATACAATATATATACTACACACATATATATAAGCCAAACTTGTCCAAAATTGGGAAGGTGGTGCGGTCTCTTAACACAACTACTAGTATAAATTTGCCAAATTTCAAGAAAATAAGCCAAGGAATTTCAAAGAGGCTAGTGTATAAAATAAAATTGACACCAGGGGGCACATCTACATAATTCCAATTGGTCTGAATCTCATCATCTGTTGCCATCTCCATGGCAGCACATTTACAAAATTTCACAAATATCCTTTTAAGGATGAAGGAGATATAGTCGCGAACACAAAGACACTAGGAGGCACCAGGGTATTCAAGCCCATCTGGAAATCAAATGTTGACTACTACAGCTTTTTATTAGGAACACAATTGCCAATTTTCAAAATAATCCTTTGGCAGTTTCTGACATAGATAGGGGAACAACAAGGTGTGATTAAAATTGTTAAAATGGCCACCGTTTCTTCCATCAAATGTTGCACGTCTTTTCTCATGTGCAGCAATTCTCTTCTTACACCAATTCTTTTCTCATGATAAAAAGTATAGTTTAGATTTGATGCTTGCTTTGCACCAAGCACGTCTTCCACATGAGTGTCAGTAGACCTGTTGGTGTAAAAACTTTGATTATTTAATGAAAAAAGTACTGGCTTTTTAAGACCTAATGTTGCAGGCCATGAGAAAAGAGCTGCAGCTGGCAAGAAGAGAATTCCAATAATCAGGAATTGAAAGATCACTATGATGGTGGTCTTAATAATAACGCGTCAGTATCATGTCAATCTGTGTATTTAAGTCTGTTGACTGTATGATGGTTATCTGCTAAAACAGAAAGACTCATGAATCCGTTAATCCTATGTACTGTCACTAAAATAAAATTGCTCAAATCTGTACTATAGAGGTAACAATGGAATGCACCATAGTCTACAAACATTATAGTAACTAGACCAGAAGAATTTTACAATGTCGCAGCAGCGATTGGAGCCAACACAAGAGGTAATTCAAGGATATGCTTTGTATTCGGCCATTTGTTTCTGGGTAAGCTGGCCTTGACAAGCACAACGACTGAAACAAATATTTTGTTTTCTCAATGTCCACATCTGGCGAGCTTGTAATGACAAAAGATATTCTTTTCTCTGTCATGTCTAAAACATGTCGGCCAAGTACTGGGTTCATCTCCAACATTTAGTCATGTTTACATGGTGCTGGAATTGTCCTGGTGGAGGTACAATAACTTAATATTAACATTAAATCATAAGTTTTTTGTCGTACATGTACATCTCTAGTATGAACGTGCATAATTGCACAAGAAATCTTGTGGTTCTGTCGTTCACCTGGCGTAGAAATGCGTTTGAATAGACACTGTGTTTTAATTTCAATGCTGTGTTCTGGTGTTCCGTCTTCCATCTAGAATTTCGGGCAGCAGGAATCTTTCGCTCGACATATTGTTTTATGTTTCTGCAGACCTGTTATCACCTGCATTACCAGCCGTAGTTGAGAGCTGGTCAGACTCAAAAGCTTGATAGTAATAGTTGGAGTTGCCCTAAATTCACCACCTCTTTATAGTAATAGTGGGAGTTGCCCAGCTTAGCACCTATTTGTTATGCGCCCACATATTTATATGTGGACGTATTATGCCGTTATCTCCGTCCGTCCGTCCTGCGTCCGCTGCTCTATCTCCAAAACCGATTGACATATGTTCATGAAATTTTACAGGTGTTCCTTTCATGAATGGGACGGCATGAGCGAACATTCTACCTTGCCAAAATGGGAAAGTTGCATATGTGCTGTGAGCCTGTGGGAACTGTGCTTGTGGTTAATGGGAGATCACACAACCGCTGTTGTAACTACTATATCCATAATGATAATAATCAAACATAATGCCCTCACCTGGTATGCCTACACCTCATCGGTCATCACAACCTCCGTTGTCAGTTTCAACTCCTCTTGGGTTTTCCTGCAATGTCACATCGGGGGAGCTGGTGTCCATCAAATCAAAAGCTTGTTCGCTATAAGTTTCATTGAAGGAACATTAAAAAGGCGAAATCTTTTTTGTTCTGGAAATATGGTCGACAGGAAGTACCACGGTGCGTCAAACTTTGCTTGCCCTGTGCACTGGAATATATTAAAGTTTTACTAAAATATAAATCCTTCAAATGAATCAAGAACAAATTTCAATTACTACTCATCACTAACTTGCATTATGACAAACACATGTGTTTTTCATTACATTATTTCTACTGACCTTGTCTTTAATAATTTTTTGCTCGTTTAATTACATTTAACGTGGATAAAGTTTCATCCATATATCTTGGATCCTCATGGATGCCATAGATTGCGTGTCACACTGTCCTGCCATATTGTGCGGATTCTTGAATATCATAGTAGCGTTTGTCACACTGTCCTGGCATATTGTGCTTACACATGAATATCGTAGTGTGTGTCACACTGTCCTCCATATTGTGCAGATTCTTGAATATCATAGTAGCGTTTGTCACACTGTCCTGGCATATTGTGCTTACACATGAATATCGTAGTGTGTGTCACACTGTCCTCCATATTGTGCGGATTCTTGAATATCATAGTAGCGTTTGTCACACTGTCCTGGCATATTGTGCATATATATGTATATGCCCTAGTGTGTGCTGAATATTGCCTTTATCTTTCATGAAAGGCACATATTGTTTAAACTGCTTCTTAATTTCAACAAAGTTAAAGAATCAGTGTCTTTCTCAACCTGCCCTTGATACCTATGAAAGTGTTCAAGGTGTTTTGCTACTGTGTGAGCACTTATGTCATCTGTTTTTTTGTATTACAAAGGTATGTAGAAAAGGTATCAAAAAGATAAAAAATCACTTTCAATCAGTTTGACCTAGATGCCTATGAAACCGCTCAGGGTGTTTCATGACTTTATAAGCTCTAGTCATTTGTTCTTCTGGATTACAAACTAAGCAGGTACAACAATTATCTGGATACGACAAAAACTAAAAGCTCACCCTAGGTGTTTCATAACTATAAAGACCAAAACTCGCCAGGGTGTTTCATGACTTTGTAAGCTCTAGTCATACGTTTTTCTGGATTACACACTAAGCAGGTACAACAATTATCTGGATACAACAAAAAATATGAGCTCGCCCTAGGTGTTTTATGACTATAAAGTCCAAAACTCACTAATGCGCTATAAAAACTTTTATTGTAGAACTTCTTCAGTTTACAGAATCCTACGAAACCGGAAGCTGAACTGAACCAAAGTGAAGCGATGCATAACGATTGACTGTAAAGGATAAAACAATACTATGAATATATTGTGTACAGCTATACAAAAAGGACCATTTCATGATATTTCTCAAAGGTTAGAAAACCCATAGAAGGAGAAAAATATCTGACTTGATTGAAAATAGACTTTACAAAGCAAAATAACTATCTCTAAACTTAGTCACTTCCTATGTAAATTTCAAGGTCAATTTACTGGAAAAACTTCAAGTCTCGAAAAAAGCCCAAATGTATCTTTCAAGGAGAATTTACACTCTAGTGTCCTCTTTTGATGTTTTAACAGAATTCTCCACGAAAGCTCAGATGTTTCTTCTGAGGAGAATTCATCCTCTTGTTTCCTCTTTTGATGTTTCTAACAGACTTCTCCACGAATTTAGCTCAGATGTATGTTTTAAGAAGAATATACCCTGTTTTGTCCTCTTTTGATGTTTTTATCAGACTTTTCTACAAAAGCTGAGATATATCTTTTGATGAGAATTGATCAACTTTTGTCTTCTTTTGATGCTTTTCAGCAGTTCTCTTTCGAAGTTACGTAAAAAGCGGATGAATTTTCTTTTTCTTTTTCATTTTGTGCGTGCATTGGTTGATGTACAAAACCACTGCAGTATCGATTGTGAATAATTTTATGATACACTTCAGAGACAATGGCTTATTCAGAAAGTTTCTACCCTAGCGCTTGCCACTTGGCCCTCAAAATATCGATCTTGCCCCTTGATTAGTTTAATTAAATAAAACATAAAGCGAAATATGGTCCATTAATGAAAAATTGTTAACGCCATCACCAAGTTGCTTAAAAATTCGTGTTGGGAAATCTTTTCACCTTGTTAACATCTTTTTCATGTTTCACATATGAAAGACATTTTTTGATTTAAAAAATCAGTGTCTTTCTCAACCTGCCCTTGATGCCTTTGAAAGCGTTCAAGGTGTTTTGTTACTTTGTGAGCACTCATGTCATCTTTTTTTCTGTATTACAAAGGTATGTAGAATAGGTATCAAAAAAGATAAGAAATCACTTTCAATCTCAGTTTGCCCTAGATGCCTACGAAATCGCTCAGGGTGTTTCATGACTTTGTAAGCTCTAGTCATTCGTTTTTCTGGATTACACACTAAGCAGGTACATCAATTATCTGGATACAACAAAAGATATGAGCTCGCCCTAGGTGTTTTATGACTATAAAGACCAAAACTCGCTAATACGCTATAAAAACTTTTATTGTAGAACTTCTTCAGTGTACAGAATCCTACGAAACCGGAAGCTGAACTGAACCAAAGTGAAGCGATGCATAACGATTGACTGTAAAGGATAAAACAATACTATAAATATATTGTGTACAATTATACAAAAAGGACCAATTCATGATATTGCACAAAGGTCAACTAACAGGTTAGAAAACCCATAGAAGGAGAAATATCTGACTTGATTGAAAATAGACTTTACAAAGCAAAATAACTAACTTGAAACTCAGTCACTTCCTTTGTAAATTTCAAGGTCAAACTACTGGAAAAACTTCAAGTCTCCAAAAAAGCCCAAATGCATCTTTTGAGGAGAATTTACCCTCTTTTGTCGTCTATTGATGTTTTTAACAGACTTCTCCACGAAAGCTCAGATGTTTCTTCTGAGGAGAATTCATCCTCTTGTTTCCTCTTTTGATGTTTTTAACAAAGTTCTCCACGAATTTAGTTCAGATGTATCTTTCGAGGAGAGTATACCCTGTTTTGTCCTCTTTTGATGTTTTTATCAGACTTCTCTACAAAAGCTGAGATATATCTTTTGATGAGAATTGATCAACTTTTGTCTTCTTTTGATGCTTTTCAGCAGTTCTCTTTTGAAGTTATGTAAAAAGCGGATGAATTTTCTTTTTCTTTCTGTGCGTGTATTGGTTGATGTACAAAACCACTGTAGTATCGATTGTGAATAATTTTATGATACAATTCAGAGACAATGGCTAATTCAGAAAGTTTCTACCCTAGCGCTTGCCACTTGGCCCTCAAAATATCGATCTTGCCCCTTGATTTGTTTAATTAAATAAAACATAAACCGAAATATGGTCCAATAATGAAAAATTGTTAACGCAATCACCAATTTGCTTAAAAATTCATGTTGGGAAATCTTTTCACCTTGTTAACATCTTTTTCATGTTTCACACATGAAAGACATTTTTTGATTTAAAAAATCAGTGTCTTTCTCAACCTGCCCTTGATGCCTATGAAAGCGTTCAAGGTGTTTTGTTACTTTGTGAGCACTCATGTAATCTTTTTTTCTGTATTACAAAGGTATGTAGAAAAGATATCAAAAAAGATAAGAAATCACTTTCAATGTCAGTTTGCCCTAGATGCCTATGAAATCGCTCAGGGTGTTTCATGACTTTGTAAGCTCTAGTCATTCGTTTTTCTGGATTACACACTAAGCAGGTACATCAATTATCTGGATACAACAAAAAATATGAGCTCGCCCTAGGTGTTTTATGACTATAAAGACCAAAACTCGCTAATGCGCTATAAAAACTTTTATTGTAGAACTTCTTCAGTATACAGAATCCTACGAAACCGGAAGCTGAACTGAACCAAAGTGAAGTGATGCATAACGATTGACTGTAAAGGATAAAACAATACTATAAATATATTGTGTACAATTATACAAAAAGGACCAATTCATGATATTGCACAAAGGTCAACTAACAGGTTAGAAAACCCATAGAAGGAGAAAAATATCTGACTTGATTGAAAATAGACTTTACAAAGCAAAATAACTAACTTGAAACTCAGTCACTTCCTTTGTAAATTTCAAGGTCAAACTACTGGGAAAACTCAAAAAAGCCCAAATGTATCTTTCGAGGAGAATTTACCCTCTTTTGTCCTCTATTGATGTTTTTAGAAGACTTCTCCTCGAAAGCTTAGATGTTTCTTCTTAGGATAATTCATCCTCTTGTTTCCTTTTTTGATGTTTTTAACAGACTTCTCCACGAATTTAGCTCAGATGTATCTTTCGAGGAGAGTATACCCTGTTTTGTCCTCTTTTGATGTTTTTATCAGACTTCTCTACAAAAGCTGAGATATATCTTTTGATGAGAATTGATCAACTTTTGTCTTCTTTTGATGCTTTTCAGCAGTTCTCTTTTGAAGTTACGTAAAAAGCGGATGAATTTTCTTTTTCTTTCTGTGCGTGTATTGGTTGATGTACAAAACCACTGTGTATCGATTGTGAATAATTTTATGATACATTTCAGAGACAATGGCCTATTCAGAAAGTGTTTCTACCCTAGCACTTGCCACTTGGCCCTCAAAATTTCGATCTTGCCCCTTGATTTGTTTGATTAAATAAAACAGAAAGCAAAATATGGTCCAATAATGAAAAATTGTTAACGCCATCACCAATTTGCATAAAAATTCATTTTGGGAAATCTTTTCACCTTGTTAACATCTTTTTCATGTTTCACATATGAAAGACATTTTTTGATTTAAAAAATCAGTGTCTTTCTCAACCTGCCCTTGATGCCTTTGAAAGCGTTCAAGGTGTTTTGTTACTTTGTGAGCACTCATGTCATCTTTTTTTCTGAATTACAAAGGCATGTAGAAAAGGTATAAAAAAAATGAAGAGTCACTTTCAATTTCAATTTTCCGTAGATTCCTATGAAACCATTCAAGGTTTTTCATTCCTGTGTGAGCACTCATGTCAATCCATATTTCTGAACTGCAAAGGAATGTGCAAAAATTATATGGATGAGATAAAAATATTTTAGCAGAATTCTCCATGAAAGGTGAAACATATAAAAAAGAGACTCATGATGTTTGCCTTTTCGTTTTCAACCTGCAAAAAAACAAATCTTTATTAGTCCAATGCAAGTAGTTTTGTTAGAGAGATGGTAACCCCTTCCCAGTTTGGATAGGTTTGACATATTTGCCATCTAATGGCCATTTTTATAACACTAAAGATTTTGTGGAAGGGCAGTGTTTGGTGTGCTGTGAAACATATAAAAAAGAGACTTATGATGTTTGCCTTTTCGTTTTCAACCTGCAAAAAACAAATCTTTATTAGTCCAATGCAAGTAAGTTTTGTTAGAGAGATGGTAACCCCTTCCCAGTTTGGATAGGTTTGACATATTTGCCATCTAATGGCCATCTAAAGATTTTGTGGAAGGGCAGTGTTTGGTGTGCTGTCACATACGTGGCATTTCAGTGATCCGTGTTGCTCTGGTTGTGCATTATTTTGTAGCGGATATGGAGAAAAGTCTGAGTAAGGAGAAGAGCGACTGTGATAGGAACCACTTGGTGGAGCTGTTGGAGCAAGATGGTAATACACACAGAATAAGATGGATCCCAAAATCGTCCATCTTCCAATCTTGAATATCGAGAAAATTTCGGTTTGAATTTTGGTGCTCTAATTTGTGAGTGTCCCAAACTGATGAATTTTTAGAGTAAATAGTGTGCGCAAATGTGTAAAATGTTGCTCAATATCTCTCTGATTCTGTTTTCTTGCTATGCTCATTTTGTGTCACGGAGTACTTGAAACACAAATAATAAAATTTGCTGTTACCAGGTTGGTATAAGGAAAGGTGAAAATATTTTGTTTAATTTATCTTTTGTCATGTAATTTCAACATGATTAGTTGTGTTTTAAACTGTCTTGAATTCTTTGTATTTTGTACTTTTTGGTCATAGAACGTTAATCATGTGTTCAATAAAATGCCAATGAGTAAACAATTTCTAGTTAAGTTGTGACAGTCAATCTTTTTCTGTCTTGTGTAGGCCCAAATATTATGGAGGAAGAGTTTGACTTTGATATTGCAAGTTCACCGTCAACCAGGTGAGACGGACTTTAAATGCAGCGTCTGGCACAAAAGCTACACACAACTGTTCAGTATCCTGCATTAACTTTTTGATTTTTACGCCATTTGGCAGCGACAGGAGATGACACCACTGGGCCTTTGAAGACTGAGATTCAGTTAACGAGCTGCTTTGCTCAAGAATTCTGGTGTTGTTTCTTGGTCTTTGTTGTTCATGAAAGCATTTCTTCATTGATATTACTCTTGCTGGAAGTTCCTCTGTGTACTAGTAATGTACAAGTCTACTTTCTACGACTGCCTGTTCAGCAGATATACATTTTGTGCTTGTATCAAAGCGTAAATGTAAACACCAGCTCTCATTATGTTTCCTGAGGTCATACACTTTATAGTTGTAATAAATTTGGTTTTCTGATTATGATTTTTATCTACTCAAACTGTGGACGACACGCTCTGATATACTCGTCTTCTACTAGCATGTCGTCTTCCATTTTAGTTTTCTTTTCATTGTAGTTTTGTCTTTGGACTGCCAAGAGTGCAATTCAGAATAGCCTTTTATTTTTGTTACTACAGCTGTGATGATAAGAGCGACTTTGACGATGGTGGCGAGGACGAGGAAGAGGTGTTCTTTGGCCCCGTGGGTCACAAAGAGAAGTGCGTGGCCTCTGTTGTACAGCAGGAGTTTACTGAGCAAGATTACCGACCGTTGAGTCCACTTAATGAGAAACAATGGGCTGAGATTGTGAAGGAGGCTCAGGTCATTTCCGTGCGCATCAGCTGTGCCAACAAGTGTAAGGAGGAACCGTTGGCAGTGCAGGTGGTAAAGACGAGCGTTGGTGCCAGTAAGAGTAGTAGTTGTAGCAGTGGGGGTATTGGTACCCCAGAGGTGACCATGAGCCCAGGTAGTAGGCTTAGGAGAGAGACGTTTATTGTTAGTACGAGCCCTGCTCATTTGTTGCCTCCTGCAGTGGCACCAGAGTCACAGGTGGTGTCGACATCAGGTTTTGTCGTGGTGGATGATGTGAACGAGGTCGTGGAGTTCACAACACAAAGCAGTGAGGGAAAAGAGAAGAGGGTGACGCCCCGGAAGCCAGTATCACGCAGTGCCACTTTCAGTGTTCGTGGCTCAAAGTTACCGGGTGCTAGGCAGGTAGAGGTGAATATATATGTGTAAACTTTTATTGTGTTAAATACTTAGTGCTCAGTTGTGCATTGAAAAGTGTAATCTGCTAAATGTGCTTCACAAATCCATAAAAAAGAATTGATTCCTCTTACCGAATCTGTTGATTAATGATGCCAGCAATGGGTATTAAAACAGATTTTTATTTCAGTATGTGGGTGCATTATGCTGTCATCCCATCTGTCTGGCTGGCTGGCGTCCATCCGTCTGGTGTCCGCTGCGCTATCTCCAAAACCCTTTGACGAATGTTTATGAAAATTTGCACGTTTGTTCATTTCATGAATGGGATGGCATGAGTGAACTTTCAGATGGATCCAATTACCGGTCTGCCCCCTAGTGGCAATTTTGTTTTTTTATGTTTACCTCTTAGACTATATCTTCAAAAGTCCTCAACAGATTTCTGCAAAATTTTTATTGTAAATATCTATTGGTGAGATGACGATAACCTCCCATTTTTGGATGGAATCGAGGAACTTTGCGCCAGCTAGTGTCCATTTTTGTGGTTTTCGAGTTTTTTGCCGTCCACCCTTCAATCAACCAAACAATTTTAAGGATGATTTTGAAAATTGGTGTGTGACGGGGACAGTTGATGATGGCGACTTCGCCTACAGTGGTGCCTCGTAGTGGTAGTTTTGTTTTGCACCCATAGTTCTGTCTTCTAAACCCATTGCAGAATCTTTATTAAATTTAGAAAGTGTTTACATGAGGCTAACAATAGACGACGACTTTCAAGCAGACCCAATGAACGCTGTGCCCCTAGTGGCAATTTCATTTTATTCTGTGTTTCTTTGTTTGTCTGAAGTTCTTGGACAGCTTTTTATGAATTTTGTAAATAGCTTTCTATTAAAGAAACAATGACATGTTCCCGTTTTCTGATGGATTGGATGTTTTTGCACCATCTAGGGGCCATTTTTATGATGCAAATAAATGACCCTAAAGCACATCATTTGCAGTGCATTCGTAGGCGTATGTGCTCCACGTTGCTCTTGTAACTGGAATAATGTAAACATGCATTTTGAAGACAGTTGCTTGTGCAATCCATCCTGATCAATGACAAGCCAAGTGCGAAAGTACAACTCAAGATTATGTAAATTTGAGTAACATGTGCTACTATGCCTTTTGATCATAGTTAGTCAATGTCAGCCTGTTGAATAAAAATTATAGTATAGTGTATGCATGCATGAAGAATAAATTAGGCTTAATAGCCTTTCAGGCTGTGTGTTGTTCAGGCTTTGGGCCCTTCAGACTTTGGGCCCCACAGACTGGGCCCTTCAGATATGGCATCTTAATCTGTGTTGTACAAATAGCTGTTGTGATTTTCAGAGACAGAATTCCAGTGCTGGTCAATATGGCGGCTTGAAGAAGCCAAATAAGACTGGAGATGACAGTGTTGACACGTGCAGCTTGATGCCTGACACATCAGGCGCATCCGTGTCCAGCATACCCATTCCTAGTAAGAGAACATTACCACAACCGTCGGTCAAGGTAAGTGCTAGAAGTAGGTAAAGATATAAGTTAAAATAGCATCATCTAGCGCTGTCTGGTGTGTTTATTCAGTGTGTTCTTTTGGCAGTGATGAAAAGCAATATAAAGAACTAATTTTCACATGCTGCGACCATTTCGTTCTTCTGCGGTTTTTATGTGGTATGCAAATTATTTCTATTTGCACAGAAATTTGGCAACCATTGATACAAATCTACGATATTGAGAAAATATGAACTTTGAAATCAAATTTTTTGGTTCTTTTATTCAAAACAAATTAGGTAACTTTGTATCTCCATTATTTATTTGTTCAAATGTCAACTCTACTTGCAGAACCAAGAACGTGTAACTCTTTACTAAACTATATTAACTTTGCTGTGAAGAATTCTCCCATTAAGCATTTTCTGTCTTTATTGCCTACAAGTGTGCATAACACGTGATCCAACTGTGTACTTACTGAAACTCTACTATATCCCTTATAGTTTAGTGTATTTCAGAAAACCAGGCCGTCCTGTCCCTCGTTACAATTACAGTCATAAAACGTACAAACTGGTGAAGCGCTTTCAATTTTCTAGCCTGCGCTTAAACGTAATGATCAACAAATTTACAAAATGATCGATTTGGAGACCGCATTTCAAGAATTTATCATATTAAGTAGGATATATATGGCTCATTAGGATTTCAATCAAAAGTAAACCTTGCAAATGTCCCCTTCTGCAGAAGATGGTCTACTGGCGGTCTTAGATTTTCTGCTCTCCCTGTGAAACTGCACAGGTGCGCCCTCTTTTGGTAGTGAGTGCATGCTCGCTGCCAGGGTTTAAAGAGGTTGAACATGCGTCTGAAAACGCGTGGGGGCACTTATAGGGGCATGGGCGCTTTTTAGCGCGAATACGTTTGGTACAAAACGTGCAATTGAAATCCCTGCACCCCTGAGCACGTGCATTAAAAATACTCCATATGCACGATTACCTTATTCCATCACTGTGTCTCTAAATTTCTGCCGCAAACATGGGGGTGCCGTCATGGAATGTAATCCTCGAGTTGGAGTTTCGTCACCGGGTGCGTGTGCGGTGCTTAGGCGTACATGCCTAGGGTTTTGTTCCATGGATTTTATGTCCGCTTGTTAGCAGCTACCTGTCATTCAACTCACGAGCAGCTGTACTAATGATTCCATTGTGTTGATGTTTCTCCTTGCAGTCCAAGAGACTTACTGTCCCATCCAAACCCAACAGTCACCAGCCTGCATCAGCCAGTGTGTCAGTTGCACAGCATAACAGATTAGCAACAGGTAAGACCGACATGCACATTTATTACGCATCTTTCAATGTAAAAGTTTGGATTGCTTCATCGTACTTTACTTGCAACAGGCCTAAGAGGTTGGTTGAAAAGGTGGACTCGTACAGCACAGCCTTATGTAGACAGTCGGACAGAATTCCAGTCTTCAGATCAGTCTTAGAGGTGAAAATTGCAAATTTTGTTGATGTTTCTTTACTGCAAAGTAGATTGAATATGGTGTTTTTAAATTGCCAAAGAACTCTTGAAACATAATGGTGCTGTAAGTCAAGGGCAGCAACATGTCTCCCAAATTTTACATTTTGCTGACAACTGACCACTGTAATGTTGTGTTTCAGGATCAAAGCCACCTTTGAATAGACTGCAACTACTCAAACACAGCGGTCTGTCAAACAGAAAGACGGTCAAATCAGAAAGACCAACAGTGATGTCAAAAGTCAAGAGTGGGCCTATGAAAGCTATGCTGCCAGCTGGAACTACCACTAGTGCACCAGGTGAGTGTAGGCAAGTCGGGAACAGTTACAGCTGTTGGCATGCCATGTTCACTTGACGTATGCAGGTAGGTACAGGTAAGTTTGAAATTATGTGGACACTTATTGACCAGTTTATGTAATTTGTCAAAAATTATAAAATTTACGAAGTACAAAATTTAACTCGAGGTAATAGTGTCAAATTAACTTGAAATAAAACTATTTTATTTTCTGAATTGGGATATAATTAGATTTTTTTACTTGATGCCAGTCTACCTTTCGTTGAATCTTGTGACCTTGCCTTTATTAACATTTAGCAAAAAGACTGTGGTATATACAAAGCTAAACTATGATATCAATACACTGAACAAATTTCATTTTTAATATGTAAATGTACACGATGAATTGTCAAAAAAATGATATAAGCCTCTTTTCAAAAATATAATTTTGTGTTTGTGTTTTCTAATACTTTCTAGGGTCTCGCATAACCTTAAGTTATGTTATTTGTAATAAAGATTGTTCAAAATAACTAATGGCAGATTGATGCAGCCTAAATGAACACGGGTTGATTGTTCAAAATAAATAGTGGCACCTTGATGCAACTCAAATGAGCATGTGTTGATTGTTCAAAATAAATAATCTATATGGCAGTTTGATGCAGCTCAAATGAACATGGGTTGATTGTTCAAAATAAATAGTGGCAGTTTGATGCAGCTCAAATGAACACGTGAATTTAAGGAACATTGTATTCTGTGTAGCCTACTTGCTGGCTATGGTTTGCTGAATTAGTGAATATCCTTGCAAAATTTCTACCTGACCTGGAGAATATATTTCCTGCTTCACAAATGCAAATCACATAGCATGCTACAGAATTAGGCTCACTGTTGAATTACAGACTCATTTTCCAAAAATGTTGTACTGCATACTAAGTACTTTAATTTGCAAAATTTCTCTGCACCTGCTTTGTAAGTAGTTACTGTACAGTTGTAAGACTTTGACTGAAAAATGCGCGATATCAAATTTATGTGACGGAACGTTCGTAACTTTACGCTTATTTTTATTCTTATTTAGTTGCAAATGTTCAGTTATTCTTATTCTAATGTCTTTGTTGCGTCTCAGTACGCCTTTGTTATGTGGGCATGTGGGCGCGACTGTATGTGTCGGGCACTTCGCTAGCGACAGGCTTAGGAGAAGGGTGTTTCCTTCCTTTGCCTTCATGAAAATTGATCGTTATCATGGGCAATTGAACTGAAACGTATGCCTGATGAGATGAAATACACATTTTTGATGTTCAGTGGAGACTTGCTCTGTTACATTTAATTTACAAGTCAGTGGGTAGCAGCAAATATGATATTCGATACGTTAATGTGGAACTAATTGTCAAAAGCTCTTGTCGTTTGTGGAGCACTGTGCGTTCATGTGATGGTTTTCAAATGTCCTAGATTTACTTTGTAGTATTGTCATTGCGCGAACAACTGAAATTCATTACTCTACTTGAACATACTTCAACTTTCTTCTACAGCTGTTTCTAGTGTCAAGTCTTCCCTCCAACTTCATACTTCTAAGGTCCCCCAGTGTACGCCGATCAAGCCGGACACTCTCGTCCAGCCCAAAAAGCTTCTCCAGGAAACGTTGAGCCCGTCCACACCCAAAAAGTCCAGGTATTTGTCAAGTTCGCTATACTTAGATTCAATGTGACTTTTAGGTTTTGTCTGCCTTCTACCTCAGGCCTGTATGTTTTAACCGCCACTAGATTTCTTCTTTAAGGACATCTCAAATCTTATTCACAAAAATTGGTTATTTGTAGAATTTTTCACATGTGTTGCAAAATAACTTAATATCTTCATTCTCGGGGAACTTCAAATACGAAATATATACCGCGTTGCGAGAAAAAAAAGATTGGCAGAACCACCTTGGAACTGCACAACCGCGTCAAGGTCAAAGGTTTAAGGAAATTCAATCAAATCGAATCTCCCGCCAGGTACAGAACAACTTCGTATAACCTTAGTCCTTTAATGCACCAAGTCGCTATAACATTGAGTCAACAAGATGTATTTATGGTAGAATGGTGCCACATGCATACGACCGTTGGCATTGAGAACGAATGCTACGCTACGAGTCGCCTCAGGCCTTTGTGGTCATGAACACAGCAAGTTGTGAAAAAAGATAAATCCTCATCCAAATACCTTAATTCAATTAATAAATTGACATTTCAATGTTTCGATCTCATGCTAACGACATGCTTTAACCACCAATTCGTTTTTTGTTATTCATTTTGTACTTGGTTTCGTATCCCGACACTTGACATGTGCAGGCTATGTGTATAACAATGAACTGTGACCTACTTAAAAGTAGTAACAGTTGGCTGAGAATGGTACATTTTAATGATAATTAAGTTAATTGCGCACTGCAAATTCCGTTGACATTGTGAGTGAAGGTTCAAATAGCTAACATAGTTAAGACTTGTATAGGTTATGTTTACCGAAAATAAATTTTCACTGAATAATTAACCAAAGACTCGTCACAGTTTAATAGGCTTTAACTCAGCTTCGGCAAATCAACTTTATTTGAAATTAGGAACTCAAGTTCTTGAAAACGGCATGGTGAATTTCGCTGAAACTTTCCAAACTTAATATTTAGTCATCACTCTCATAAACCCAGTTTCCTGATCTTTTTCTTTCAGAAAATATA
This sequence comes from Phoronis australis, assembly GCA_002633005.1. Lineage (NCBI taxonomy): Eukaryota > Metazoa > Phoronida > Phoronidae > Phoronis > Phoronis australis. The sequence continues at coordinate 126,618 of NMRA01000692.1, forward strand.
TTATACTAGTTGACAAAGCTTAGTTGTTTGATATACGAGTTAGAATGGAAGCCACTAAATAAGGTTGGAGATTACCTTATGATTATGACCATGTTCAGACAGTATATTATCTTCAAGTTTGGTGGTATTGTAGAAGTCTCTTCGGAAACCGCTACTAGAGGTGGGAATCCGAATTTATTTTCAGAATCGATTAATCTGAAACTTTTCCGATTCAAAGCTGGATTCTGAATCATTTTTAAAGTGACTTTTATCACCAAGTACTGTAAAGACTGTTATGCAATGCAATTAAAACATATCAAGAGATGAATGTACTCTTTCTTCAGCAAACAGTGCACAATGGTCTAGGTCCTGTTTTATGTGACTTTCAAAAAACGTTTAGCAATAAGAGGTGAAGATTTGTGTGTTGCGGGTCATCGGAGTATCTATTTTAACTGGAATTGGTTTTGATTCAACGTTTTTCTTTAGCAACGATGTTGGGAACAAGTCTTCGAATGGTAAACACCCCATGTGAGCTCATGTATGCTAGCTAATGTTTTCACCCCATGTGAGCTCGTGTATGCTAGCTAAGATTTCACCACTGTTTGTTTTTCTTGTCCAATTTGCTTTGAACTTGTATCTAAGCTTCTACCCAACATACCTAAATGCCTGGCGAGGGATGATACCAGTTGCAGCAGAACTGTTTGTCTGTTTTTGCATCATTTGATAAAAGTAAGGTCAATAATGGGAATATTGAGTTTAAGAGTGCCTCACCGCATGCACGATTTGATTACTTGATAAAAATGTAACCAAACTGAAGTAAAAGCATTGTTTCATTTCTTTGTTATCTTACTCTACTTTCTATTGAAAAAATAAAATATTCTTCGTGCTTAGGGAAATGATTACTGATTAATGAGACCCGAAATTTTTTGGAAAATACGTCCACTGGGCCCCTGTGTTTTGCAGTCTGATGTTACATCCAATGCATAGTCAGTAACCATGATTCTTCTTCTTTATAGAAAAATGTGATAGTATTGTTACATGATGACTGCCTGTTTTATGATAAATGACGAGGAGTTGTCAGTTCTCTTTAAACATTTATTATACCCTTAAATAGATATTGGGGAGATGATGCCCGATTAATGTCAGTCTCTTGTGTCAGTAAAAGTCGTCCCTTGTACTGTGACTGCCATATAAGCTGCATGTTCACTGTACTCACACTGTGGGTTACATCCTCATGGAATGCACATTGCCTTGACTTGTGTGAACATCATCATAGTAATTATTTGTTTATCTTACTTTAAGTGGACTTCCCAATACATGATCAGTACACCTTACAATGCTAGATATTCACATGTAACAATTACAGTTAGAATAGCACACATGTACATAAACAATTTTAAATCCAACCTGTAGAGTTAGAGACTTTGCTCGAGGGTCTAGTCGGGTGGTCTAGTTTTATTTGAATACCCAAATTTTCCATCGAGAGGGTCATGCTCAACCACGTGATAACAGCATCTCCAGTCCATCGCTGACCACTTTGACTTCTATACGCATCAGTGTGTGACTGTTAGTACAACTTCTACCATTTTGTATTCATGGAACATGTATGTTGTATCATTACAGTGCCTCAAGTCAGTGTTGTACGCCGGGATCAGTGACAAAATCTGCCAAGCGGCGGTCATTCCTGCCGACACCAGTCAAGCGTCTTGTGGGATCAACGGGCACCAGGAGGTCTGCACATAATTCATCTTTTTAATAAAAAATCAAATGCATTCGAGACATATGCCAATAAATCTACGCTTTTGCTAAATTGTAATTAGGTCAGTTTGTTTACTGAAAAATTGTTGTAATTAGGTCAGTTTTTATACTGAAAAATTGTTTTACGAAGAGCATTTCACGAAACAGGTACCAAGAACAGGATGGGTTGAAGTTTAGTGTACTGTGTGTGACAGCTTACCTATCAATTACCTTTTTATTGTGATTAAGGTTATGTAACACCTTAATGACAAGTGTGTGCATTCAGTGAAATACCTGCGAAACCATAAAATTTAGCTCAATAAAAGTTTTTGTTTTCTGAAAGTAGAAAGTCGGTAAACATTCATTTTTGCCTTTATAACAATCTTGCGCTGATTGGGCTACTGTTCTTTTCAGTAAAATTTTCCAAAAAAAAACATTCACCAAAGTCACATTCATATCAAACTAATAGATTAAAAATGTGACCAAATTTCATTTGATATAATTGTTCAGGATGGAATCTCAAAGAAGTTCTCTTAATTATCATGTTCTTTTCGTTTGACGCAACTTTTGAGTTTTATTATAAAAGTAGTTATTTTTGATAGCCGCTCTTACAATAGTGGATTATTTCAAAAATAATTCTTTTGAACAACATTTTGAAAAACACTACATAAAACATAGCACGTGAGCGTTTCTCATTGGTCGGGTCAGCCATTTCTAGGATAGGATGTTTCGAAGTGAGCCAGATTTGAATATTTTTCTACAGTCCTACATAATGTTAACTTTCTTACCAGTACAGAATATATCAGATTATATGAGCATGTTTATTTTAGTTAGGTCCCATGGTGTGTTAGTCTTACTAATACTTACGTGCATCGCAGAGTATAGATTAGGGATATGTGCTTCATTCGATCCAAGAAGTGACTTGGACAGACAAATTATCTGTCAAGAAACTGGAAAAGGAGGCCAGCAACTAAACTCGTGTCCTCATGTTACCATGGCAGTCTAGCTGATCAGCTTACCTCATGACATTTCTTCTCTCGTTTTTATGTTCAGTACATCACATGAATATTACTGCATAGCTAAGTTGAGTTGTCTCGTATTCACTGATTAGTTTCTCACGATGGTTGTACATGTGACGTCTCATGCTATCCGTCAAAAAACCTCATGTGACATCGGTGTGTCCTTCGAGGAACTGGTTGTTTTTCAATACACTGTATCAAGTTGATGCGTTGCAGATTTGTGATTCTGACAAAAGACAGAAGTAAACCTACACGACTTTTTGTCTGTTTCCGACAACACTGCCATTTAGAAGTCAGCATTTGGGAACGTCTGTTGGAATTGGACAGAACATCACACAATTTTTTTCCAAACATTGTCATCTTTTCACTCATTTTGTTCTTGAAAAATAGTTTCATGTTTTCTAAAAGTATGGTTTCATTGTCTTCTAATTCTCCATTTGCTGCATTTTATTTTATTCCTTAATTTCTGTCTCTTATTTATTGTCCTTTCTCTGTATTTCAAGGCCATCCACATTGGGCAGCGATTCCTCCACGGGGTCCCAAACCTTATGGAATGCAGACTCCCCAGTATTTGCTGATGAAAACACATATCCAGGAAAATCAAAGGCAAGGAAGGTATGTGTTGTGCTGTTACATTGATGATACCAATGCCATGACTTCAGCGTTTTAACAGTATCTCTAGCTAATGGTTATAAGCTTGCTATTTAACAGTATCTTAGCTAATGGTTATAAGCTTGCTATTTAACAGTATCTTAGCTAATGGTTATAAGCTTGCTATTTAACAGTATCTCTAGCTAATGGTTATAAACTTGCTATTTAACAGTATCTCTAGCCAATGGTTATAAACTTGCTATTTAACAGTATCTCTAGCCAATGGTTATAAACTTGCTATTTAACAGTATCTCTAGCCAATGGTTATAAACTTGCTATTTAACAGTATCTCAAGCTACTGGTTATAAACTTGCTGTTTACATCATTTCAACTGTTGGTAACATCAAGTGTGACGAGTAGACTCCAATGTTTAATGTACATTTGAGCTCAATGAGAGATTTTGTAACTATGCCCTCCCTTTCAAAGCAGACAAGCAAATTCAGATCTCGCCTGGGTAAGCAGTGTTACTCATATGTTGGGTTGTTAAAGTAATGGTTCACGTTTGTTTGCGTTGCATAGCATTGTGGATAAATTTCTGTGCACAGTTCTCTTGCCTTTTTTGTGCACCCACCTATTTATATGTGGGCGCATTATACCATCATTCCTGCCTGTCCAGTGTCTGCTGCTCTATTTCCAACACGCTTCTATGTAACTATGTTCATGAAATTTTGCAGATGTATTCCTTTTATGAATGGGATGGCTGTCATGTTTTTTCCGGTGTGTGGGTGGGCGCAGGTTGTTACAGACCGGCGCTAATAGCTTTCGGTGTGACGATAAACTGAAGACTGGTTGGAGTTAATCCTTTATTAATCTCGACCGTACGTTCACAAGCCTACGTCCGACGTAATGTCTGTTCTGTACTCCAGCTAGTTCTGCAAAGCCTTGACTTGTGATGAACTTCTGAGATACTTCCAGCAACTGTTACAATCGTCGATTCAATAACCTGCTGTCTCTATATCTGGCTCTCTATTGACTATCTCTGTAACTGCTGATTCTCTTTACTGCAACTCTTTAACTGCTTAAGTGCTTTACTGCTTTACTCCGACTGCTGAGGTGCTTAACTTTTTGACTAATACAAACTCGTGCTTGGGTATTTATAGTCTAATGTATTGTTCCAGAATTTTTTATCAATTCAAGCACATTCTAGAACTTTCCTGAATCTACCCAACCATTCTACAAACATGTATTAGTCTCTAGAATATTCCAGGCTGCATTAATCACAGTCATGCTAGAGCCTTCTAGAAAGTTCCACACTATACTATAGTAAACAAATTACATCATCACTACTGAACTCAGTCTACTAGAAAGTTCCACACTATTCTGTAGTAAACTAATTAATCATCATTGTACTTATTTCAGGGGTCATGTCATTCAAACAAAACAACAAAACAAAACAATGAATCAAATAAAAAGTGTCAGTCGATATTCTGATAATGGCATGAGCAAATGTGCGGACGAATCAGACTGGTGTGCCCTCTTGTGGCAATTTTAGTTTTTTATGTTAACTTTACTTCTGTATCTTCATAGGTCCTGAATGAATTTTCATAAAATTTAGCATAATGCGTATTTATTAGTGAGATGACGCCACCTTCCCATTCTTGGATGGATCTGGGGTATTTTGTGCCACCTAGTGGCCATTTTTATTGATTTAGAGTTTTTTGGTGTCTGCCCCACTATCAACCAAACCATTCTAAGGATGATTGTGAAAATTGGATTATATCTTCCTCCTGTAAAGAGGATGGCTGACGATGATTTTCAGAGTATTTTGATGACTATAGTGCATAATTCCTGGTAACAGTTTTTCATGTGCGTCCATGGCAGCATCTCCTTAACTCTTTGCAGGATCTTAATTAAATTTGGCAAGTGTATTGATATGAAGTTGATAACAGACAACAACTTTCAGACGGATCTAATGAACGCTGTGCCACCTAGTGGCAATTTCATTTTTTCTGTTTTTCTTTGAAGTTCTTTGATGGGTTTTTATAAGTTTTGGTAAATAAGTTGCCATTAAAATAACAATGACATGTTCTGGTTTTCTGATGGGTTCGATGTACTTTGCAGCATCTAGTGGCCATTTTTAGTGTTTTTCTAGTCTGTTTTGGTGTCCGCCCTCTATCACACAAACCACTATAAGGATGATGATGAAAAGTAGCGTGCATGTTTCCAGTGTGAAGAGGACGGCCGTTGAGGGTTTTTTCGGACTACTCCGACTGCTATGGCACTTTCTGAAAGCTGGTTTTGCGTCTATGGCTGTATCTCCTAAACCCTTTGCAGAATGTTTATTAAATTTGGCATGTGGATTGAATGTATGAAGTTGACAATGGACAGCACTGTCATTTGGACTGATCCAACTACCGCTGTGCCCACCTAGTGGCTATGTTATTTTTTCTGTCTGTGCCCACCTAGTTGCAATGTTATTTTTTCTGTCTTCTGTATTTTTGAAGTACCTTGAAGTTAATTGATTTTTATGAACTTTAATGAAGAAGTTTCTATTAAAGAGATGACAGGTTCCCGCCCTTAGTAGTAAGCAGAACCAGTGCATTACCCTCAGGACACAAGTTATGAGTGTAGTACCATAAGGACATAAGTCACTTGTATACGTTGCTCTTGCCTATGAATGTCTGAGGTGTAATATTAATCTCATTTCTGAGCAGTAATATATTTTTTAATTTATATCAATGCTACTGAAATGAAAAGAAACATGTCTGGCACTGTGTTCTGCTTCATACTTTCAGCCAATAAATTCAGGAGTTGAATCACCAATGGTGAAAGCCCGTCGCCCCCTTGTTCAGCATACACCCCAAGCACAGGTGCGCAAGCCATCGCTATGGTCACCAGTCGTAAAACAAAGACCTGTGGCAGGCGAGGAATTTTATGCATGCACAAAGAGACCGTCTTCAAAATGATGAGTTTTTGTGCAAAAGTGTGGAGTTATACGCAACTACGGAAACAATCTTGCGAATCGTGTTTGTATTTAGTTTAGATAATTTTGTGCACATTCCTGTTATGCATTAGTATGTGATGTGAATGCATATTTGTATATAGGAATTGAATGTGATCAAAGTGTTTGTTGTTTCAGATGACACTTGGTAGTGCCATAGTGGTGGGAGCATTGTCTCTATAGATTCAAATTATTGAATAGCATACTGAATATCATGTATATATAATGACGAGTTAATGTCAAAGTTTTGTCTTAACTGTACATCGAAGAATGTAATCAATGTCCCTGTATCTTAAGTGAGTCACATACACTTACATGGGGCTAAGTGTTCGGAGGTATCATAGTTGATTAGATAACGTAAAGTTATATGGAATCAAGTTCTGACACTTGGTATTATGAAAAACTGAACATTAAAACTGTAGTTCAAGCTTGTGAACATTTATTAAGAAATCAACAAACAAGAATTTTGTTATCAAAACCATGTAAAGTAACATCAGTTAACTATCGTTTTATATCCATTCTGTTCTACTTCGCAATGGCCGACTGGGTGTTTTTCGGCACAGAGTTGTGCTTGGGGAAGACTGAACCGATGACCTTTGACTTTTGGTTCCCTGAAAAAATAAATGCTCCCTAAAGCACAATGTTTTGTGAAACGCATTCTGATAATAATCACATTGAGACTATGTATAGTATATGTAAAATAGTGTGAATCAAGACTATTTTGGTTAATAGGACTCTATATGGTTTTGCATTGCAATCGGTTTTCAAGTAAAGTATAATTCTACATAATGGTGCTGTGGCAAAGAATAGCAAAAGAGAAAATGTTTAATTTAATGTGGTGTTGGATGAAAAATTCAAAATAAAATATATTGCATAAGACTAGTTTGGCTATTATTCCTGGAATATTCATGGATTAATGAAAGATGATATTAATCTCAAATGACATCAATCATGGCTACTTTGTAACCATTATAAATTTTTGAGGTCATTGTTCAAATCAAACTCAACACTTGAGTTTGATTTGAACAATGACCCAGGTTTCCCACGGTCTGTTTTAATGCGGTCATATGACCATGTTTATTGCACTTCTCACCTGAGAGTCGTCGCAGAAGAAGCCTAGTTCGTCATCTGACGAGTCTTGAGAGACTGTGAAACTGTGATGTGCCTTCAGTATGAGTTTGTTGCGAGTCTGGCTAATGTTAGAACAGGAGTTGGTCCTTCGCATCAGGTTGGCTCTAAAAGTGTTTCAAGAGACGTGGCTAAGTACAGGGTGAGGCTAACCCCAAATTGTTGCTAATAATTTCTTGAGCTACAATTCCATTGTGCTGTAAAAAGATAGTTCATCACCGCCTATTGAGTTTTTTTTTTGGCAGTGTGTCATTTTTCTCTCTCCAGTGTATTCCATGGAGCAGCATGTATTTCTTGTTTGAAATTACTGGCAGACGGGGTCTTTTAAGAAATGTCAATCCAGTCGCCTTTAGACGTGATACCGTGGACCATTTAAATCTTGACATGCTGAAGGAATGTTTAGTCAAATTCTCTCGTTTCATTGGACTAAATGCAACATGCTTCTGAGAAAAGCAATGGCATGCCGCCCGTAATTGGCACGCTGCCAATGATGCTAGCATTCAATAACGTGAAACTTGAGCAAGAACATAAAACTGATGTTCTCTTTTGGAAATGAAATTAAAAGCAAAAGTTTGGAGCATGGTTTGGGAGAATCACTCTGTTGTACAGAAGACAACGACGAACACAAGGCATATTTTAAAGCAAATATAAAAAATGCTCGGGCGAAACTTGCATTGCAGGAATCAAATCTGGCCCAAAATCAAATGGTGACGCCGCAATCTCATAATATGCCTCTGTGTCAAGTTTCAATGTAATCTGCCCATCGGTTCTCTAGATATCATCCGGAAACATTCTCCCCCAAAACAACACTTGAAAAGCCCCTTGACGAGAACAAAATTGCCACTAGGAGGTGCTAAAGCGGTCAAACCCACCCCAAAATTCTATCATGCTGGTGCATTGAATCAATTCTATAGATATCCGGAAACTCTTCCCCAAAATATACAGAAAAATTAAGCCAAGCCCCTCTGACCCCAGGAGGTGGGGCAGATTGGAAAGAGACATGAACCGTTCTAATCGGGCTCTACAGATCTGTGTGCCAAATTTCATCAAAATCCGATCAGGCTTTTTTGAGATATCAAGCGGACACCTGGACAAAATGATGACAAATATATTGTAATTATGTAAGTAGGTGCGCGTAATTTTAAATAACTGCGACAGTAGCGAGGCCTATTTTTGGTCGTTGACTTCTGACCCCAGTTTTGGCAACCTTGGTTTTCATTTGGAACCTGGGATTTTTGCTAACTTGCATTTGTCTAGTTGATGTTCAACTTAGCATCAACCACTGGAATGGCTTACTGGCACCACACTCCCTTTCCCGTTAAATCCCTTCATTTTTGGGCATCAGCAAGACTATTCTGACAATACGCCTTACACCAAGCCATCAGGTCATTTTGTCTGAATACTTTAAGTTAATTGCACTCACTGTATACTCATGTTGTGTTCATACCTCACACTTCTTGGAACAGCAGCTGAACCATTCTCTACATTCTGGTCTGATGACGACTGTGTGACGTTAACATTACTGCAGCTTGACCACTTGCCCTTCTTAACAACTGCCACTTCTTGTGACATTTCAGATTCATCTTGGAATTCAAATACTGACATTTTATCTGGTATCTGTTCAATTGCATCACCAGACTTATTGTCGCTGCATTTTGCACTAGAAACAGTGCGACTACTCTGCTTTGTTGTTCCTTTAGTCTCAGTAGCCTTTTCCTGCCAGTTCTGTGTAGGCATAAGCTGTTCCTGACTGCTTCTCGTTTTGCACCCAGCTGCAGCCTTTCGAGGATACTTGGTTCTCTTTGGGCAGGTGAGTACGTTCTTCTTCCTTCGCTTGCCTTTGATCTGATTGGGTCGTACAGTCTTGCCTGTAGTGGAGGGTTCGCCGTTTGATGACGCATGTGTACTGTCTTTGTTAGAGGGGTCTGTCACCAATGGTTGGGTCTGTGGAGGGGGTGCTGAGGGGGTGATGGGAAGTCTTACAGGACTGAAGGTGAACCTGTTGGTGGAGTGCTGGACTTGGGGCTTGACAGCTGCAATGGGGGATGTATAGGACTTGCTGAAAGAGAAAAGGTCATAAATTATCTTAAATTGCTTTGACCTTCGTCAATAAATTTTATCTGGCGGACAATTCTCCAGCTGACCTTAATCATCCATCATATGATTTCCCCCAAAACCAAAACATTATGTTTCGCAGGTGTTCAAACTTTGAATGGCATCTGAAGCCACAACTAATCTACAATGTCAATTAACACCAGTGCACAAAAGGTCCATCCCAATTAATTGAAGACAATTACCTGAACAGAATCTTTGATGACCACTGCTGTGTCCCAGGTGAGATTAAGATCCTTGAGGTATTGAAAACACCTGAATTAGATGAACTGGATAGTGCACTGGGTCTGGTCACAATGGGCAACGGTTTGACTGGATTTCTGGAAAAACAAAAGAAACAAAAAACTGCAAGACTGCAATTAAATTTGGAGGATGGGGGGAGGGAGGGTTGACTGAAAAGGTGGCAATCTGAGTAAAGATATTAATAAGTATTTTCAAGGGCTGTTTTTCACTGTGTGGTTGACTCGATCCCATGTAGCACAGTTGTTTAATTGGTCTTGAAAATCTGGATTTGAAATATGTTTGAAACTACTTATCAAATACATGAAAGGGAACTAGTCTGTGAGTAATGGTTATACCACTGCCAGCCATGTGAGTTTCATTCTATAGACAAAAATCTGCATGCAACCAATTTGCTATCGAAACACTAAGTCATTTTCTAAGTTTTCATATTTTTAAAAGCAGCGTCAACCAATAAAAATTTCAATATTCGCCAATTTGACATGCCAAGAATTGTATAATGACATTTGCCTCACCTCAGCATGCAACTGTATCTGTCTGGCCCAATTATGTTTCACACCCAGAATTAAGAGCATAATATTGCAATTTGTACAACCATTTTAGGTTGTATAAGTCACATTTCTTGTCCGATTTTCAAAATTCAAAAACCTGGCACCTGTGCTTTTCACGAACTATATTCAAGTATGCTATTCTTTCAAAACGAAAACTTAAAAATAATATTGTCGCCCCCAGTGAGTTTGCGATGGGTCTGATTATCTAAAGAACGAGAACATCAGCACTCTGCGGCCATGTAATTAACCACAACAGATCAATGCCTGCAAATTTCGAGGTACGCAAACCAGTCGATTTGCAGCTCAATCTCTACTGTGGTAAGAGTGCCAATTAACGTAGGATTTTTACTACTTTCTGATGACTGAGCTATATCAATAATTACCCACTACACTAGCTGCATATTGACAGACAACCACCTTAAAACATTTGAGCTAGAACGTTTTATGTTAAAACATTTTAAACTTGTAATGATGTGAAAGCAAACTGTTTCACGTGAAATGTTTTAATTACACATAATTACATACAAGCATAATAATGTTTATTCTTTTAAAATACAAAAAACATTCAAGTACCAAATGATATGACTGGATAACATCTTGTATGACAAGTGGACGTGCCATTTAAAACAACTAATGGTTTAAGTTATTGGATTTAAGACAAAGAACGCCGTGGTTAAACTCTGTATTACTTACATTACAATTGTGGTCCGTAATGCTGGACTTAGATACGCACATACAACACCATTTAACATTTAAAACTTAACCTGTTAGTGGTATGTGAAGAGATTGCATTTTAATTAAGTAAACATTCCAGACTGGACCAAAATGTTTTAGCAATACAGGTTATTACTACATACTGCCATCTGTTGACTCCTGCAGACACTGACATCTGTTGCTTCAGTCTAGTTATCTCACTCTCCTGCTTTCTATGCAGTTCCTTCAATTGGTTCTCATATTGCTGCTGAAGGTTCAACTGAAAGTTCTCCTGCTGGCTCAAACATTTTTCAAGATGTTGCTCAAGTTCCTGCTTCCCCTGTGGAAATACACAGATGCACAAATAACAGTCATTGATTACATGCAGTTACCTGGTAGCTAGAAACCACAAGCCGCTGTCAACCATTCTGTTACAAACAACAATTAACTCCCTTCACAGGCGTATTTCACTTTCACCAAACAAAAACTCGATCATATTCTAAATCCAGAGCTTCACCAGCGGAAGATTTGCCCTGTACCCCTTACAGTAAAATAAGTTTCTAATCAAAAACCATTTCAACAACTGTACCATATTGTTCAATGTGTGGATCTCTTCCCGGTACTGCACTCTCTGCTGCGAGCAACGATCAGACACCTGCTTCTCAATCAACTCCCTTAGCTCTCGCTCCTGTCTCTCACACACTTCCTCCAAACGCTTCCGACACTGCTCTAGCTGGCAGTGGGTTGACCTATTGATCTTTCTACCCAGCTCCTCCTCAACACTCCTCAGTACAGACTTGTGCGTGTCGCGTAGTTGAGCCTCGTAGTAGCTGTTCATGCTGTCCATTTTGCCGTTTAGTCTCCCCATAGTAGCCTCAAATTCATGGATGATGCTGTTAAAAGTATAATTTGCACATGTACACTTAACACCAAGAGGTAACCACACAGAAATTACCTCAAAATTTACCATCTACACTGCAGATCTTCCCTTTGCTCTCGGAAACTTTTATGTGAGTATTGCTTGGATTTGACTCTTCGACTTCAAGCTTGAAGCCATATAGTTATGACTCTTCACGGCATGCATTTCATCGCCAGCTGATTATATCATAGTTTTCCATGCAGTTATCGTGCTACTCCTCATATAGTTCAAAACGATTGGGCAACAATTTAAGCACAGCTGTCTTAAAAAGAAAAATTGACATCTAATTTGGTCATGCATGCCATGTATCTATTTGTCATAACATAGTTTAGTTGCATACTATAAGAATTAACCAAGGCATGCGGTATTGTAAATAATGACAAGCATTATAAATCTTGTACTCCTCCGAGTACATTAATACGAATGGTCGTTATCTTCAATACGTAACTGATGTTTGTAGTTTTTAGCTTTAAGATATTAGTTCATCGATATTTAAAAATCGAAAACCATATTGTACTATCATAGTGATTTTTCACACTGTCGTAACGTTTATTTTTGATGAAAATTATTGGTTTAAGCATTTGAAAGTTCGTACAGGGAGAGATGTAACAGTTTATGGCCGGGTAATTACACTTAATTTGCCCATGCTCGCACTGGACAATGCAGTCATCAAGACTGCAGCGTTTTACAGCTTCAAAAAATAAAAAATGGGGCAATTTGTAAGCAAAACTGAAGAATTTTTACTCAGTGCGAAATTTATTTAAACTTAGGAATTTCATACGTAGTTACACACTTCTGCTCAAGCTGTCTCAATGTTTCCCTGAACATCATTGTCTCCCTCTGTTGGTCCTTGCTATACTTCTCCATCAGATTGACATTTTCCTGTTGGTACCTGCTTTGTTCACTCGCAAGAACATCCAACTACAATGCAAACACTAACCATTATTCAAACACTTTAGTTAAGGCCCTATCCCATACAGTTAACTTCACGACAATGGAAGCTTCGATGTTAACTGTGGTTAATCCTGAAGTTAAGCGTGAGTGTTCACATCAACTTCGGAGTTATAGTTACTGAAGTTATCACAGGGCAACAATAATGTGACTATCACCTTTTGCAATGCACTCTCAAACGTTTAGGGACTTTTTAAGGAAGAATAGGCCAGCAAACACATAGACTAACTGAAATAGAATGCTTATACTTCCAAAATGACAAATATTGGAACAAAAGATCAAAAAAATTAATATTAACCAGTTGGCAAATGCAGTGACATCAAAGTTAGGGTGTTCTCATTATACCGAAGCATCAACGCTTCACTGTTCAATCCATCTCTAAAATGGGAGAGTTGAGTCATAACACTGGGACTACTAAATATTGTTTTGATAATTAATTTCACCCTCAACTACTTTGCCATTAATCCAAAAGCATTCTTAAAAAAATGAGTTCAATCGATAATTTCTCCCTCAAAAAGTCAGGCATGCTAGCTGATGTAGAGCAAACTTGGCAAGAATTTTCGGCCAAACTAATTCCAAACCGTTAAGAATAAGCGGAGTTTGAAAAGCTTTGTCAGCATGATTAAGTAGCACTTCTAAATGGTACTGTTTTTTTATCCTAGTTGCAGTTGTGAATCTAGTCGCAGAGGCAATGTTGGAACACTATCCCTATTACAGGTTTAGGACTGCTGCAGCATACCTTATAGGCAGCTGATCATGTGGTGAACATGTTCATAAACACCAGTCAGCCATCAGGGCCTTTATTATCCACATTCTTTGGGGGGGGGGGAAGCTTCTATAATTGTGAATTAGTGATGTGTATAATAAGCTGATAAGCCACGCTGGGAACCATACTTTCTGCTCAAGGCTTGGGATTTTGTTGACAAAACGGCTACTCCAGGAACATTAAAAATTCAAGAACCCGAATAGTCTATAATTTTACTCCTCTATTCAAATTTATGGTTGCCATTGGTTTCATGTCCCAATAAGAAAATGGAAATTAGAGCCTGGAAGCTGTTTAGATATGATCTGATAAGAAGCCTGTATTTACCCTCACCACGTGACCTTAGAGAACAGAGTCACTCAATTGATGAGTAGCCTCCTATTTAGACTGAAATGTCTATTAAGCTGACCACATGGCATTAGACAAATTAAAAAAAATTTCTCCAAATTCATCCTTATTTCCTTTAAAGGGGGATATTCACAGCATAGTGTGACCTACTATGCAAAACATAATGATAATAACATTAACTAACACTGACATTTACTGCATTGTCAATGAATATGAAATTGTGCATTTTCATGAGAAAATTTGATAAATAATGATGAAGTTATAACATAGCCATTTGTGCAAATAGTTAAAATCTAGTTTTGTAGATATTTGTAAATGTATATTCTTGTCAATTGGTGTTCCATATCCTTAGTAGATTACATTAACCAATCACCAATTAGTGACTTTATGTCAGCAATTATCAATTTAATGGTTCCGTCAGACCAGATCAATGTACAAGTTATTATGCTTTTTGTAGTTGGTCTGTGTCGCTAAGCCACAAGCTGTAGGCTATCATAGCAGAAATTGAACATTAATAATTATACACACTTTGGCACAGTAGTTTTTCAGGCTTTCCTGGTTTCCCTTGCAACAGTCTCTCAGCTCCGACATTCCATGGCTTTGGTTTGACTCCAATACTTCAACATGCGATCGTAGACTGGCTATTTCAGCATTTTTCTAAGACAACAAGGGAGAACACACACACACACATTGATATATGTATGGTAGAAACTCTTTCACTTGGGACAAAAACAATTGCTAAATTTGCCATATTTCTGATTTTTCAGTTGTTTACCACATTGTAGCAAACGCATGAAATTTTACCTCATATTGTTTAGTAATAACCAACCATGCTAAAAGTAAAGTTATTTACCTCATTTGTCAAATTTGACAAAATAAAATTTCACTGCCTGCCACACTTGTTGTATGTATAATAGTTGGGAGTGTTGTGAACCTGCCTCAAGGTATTGTCATGGAACAAAAGGGAGTAATAAACCTTTTATTGAAAGAGGACATGATGTCAACCTAACTGCTCAGTTGTATAATTTTGTAGTAATAATAGTAATTACAGCTGTCAAATACTGTGAAAGCCTAAAGACCTTGAATGGAAATCAGGCTTGTTTACCTGACCTGAACCCTGCCAAGACTCATTCACTGTATACTCACAGAAGCCACTTCCTCTTTCAGATGTTGAAGGCATTCTTTTTCCTTGTCCTTTTCTTTGAGAGCACGCAGAATTTCACTATATTGCTCAGTCATATGAGACTCGACTGGTGAACAAAACAATCAATTTCAGTAATGGGAACATGCCAAGTGAATTTATACAGACTTATATGGAACTTAAGTAACCCCTTTAAATCATTGGAAAAGTCTTTGCTTCAAAGACAAAATAATAAAACAATCAACAAGTTTGCTGTTTGATTTGGTAGCTTATAATGCATAAAGTTGTGTATTTCCTGCATGGAGAATGAACATACACAAGTATTAAAAAACAAAGTGGACCTATTCCAAAAATTGAAATTGAAATTTTTCAGCAATTTTTTCCACAATCTTTTAAAATTCCTTTGCAACTTTAAATTTATCATAACTTGAATCAAGCTAATTCGGTTGACAACATTTTATTTCCTCCGTTATTGTTGTCAGAGTTTAAATATTTTCTTGAAGACGTGACTGTACCCAAAGAGACTATAGAACACAACGGCTAAACACAGGCAATAGAAAAAAAGACACATCAACCGCATTCTACACAGATAATTTTTGTACATCACAATTTATCATAATTTTTATATGAATTCATACAAGCTGTATTACATGGTATTATGGTTGATAAGAATTCATGTTAACGGTTGATATACTTTCTCAAGCACTGAAGCTTTAGCAACAATCGTAATAACAATGAGCAAGGATAAATAATTATAAAAATCTGTTTTCATTCAATGACGCCGCGGCTATGCATGGTCAGCCTGATGTGAACCAATATATCAACCACTTAATTAATGATATGAGCCTGACACGAACCAATATCAACCACAATAAATGAGTGAGCCTTATATGAATCAATATCAGCCCGATATGTATGAATATCAACCTCAACGCGAGTGTAAAAATGCTCACTCTTCTCCAGGTATTTTTTAAGCGTCCTGTCATTACTCCTCAACCCATCCTGAATATTCTCTCTCACAGCTCCAACAGCGTCACTTACTTCTGATGAACACTTCTTCACAGTTGAAACAATAGAATCCAACAAATCTCTAAATAAAGAAATAATGAACTTGAAGAAAGACTTTCTCACTTACACTGGTCATTGCCGAGATTCCCTTTGCTCTCAGACAACTTTATAATGTCTAACCAGCACGACCTCTATATTTAAGCAAATGAAGCGGAAAGGTAATGGCTAGTACTATTTCCTCACCAATGGTAGTTGTTATTACAATGAAATCAAATTTCCCTGACATATGAACAGAGCTACAGCCTGAAATGTCGAAAGTATGGGTTTGATTACATTTTAGATATCATGAAATAAGTAAAAAACAGCAACTGGGGTTCATCTTGACAAATGGTCATTTCCCAAACGATCGTTGCTTTTGAATATGTTTCCTAATTGTTTCGGTGATCTTATTTTTAATACTCCAGTCTAGTTTGTTTTGTTTGCCACTGAGCTGAATACCGAACATCATAGTTTTCCGGTTAGCGTGATTAAATACTACTCAAATAAAATAGTTTGACATGAATGGCTGATAAGAGCTGTCTTAAAAGCTATTTAGATCTAATTTGATCATCGTTGTATTTGTTGTAATGTAGCTTAGTTGTATACAGAAGAATAAACCATGTGGTATTGTTAATTATGATCAGCGTTTGGAAATCCTCCGAGTATATTGATACGCACGGTCCCTTAGCTACAATCTGTAACCAATGTTTGTAGTTTTCAGCTTATTAGTTTATTGATATTTAAAATCCAAAACCATACTTTGTTGTTTTTTAAAGCTGATTGTATTTATATGCGCTAACTGCGAAGCGATACCGAAGCTAAACCAATAGTGGGAGACCAAAGAGGGTCACTGACCTGAGAATCAAAACAATATGATAATGAGTACGAGGCAGTATATTTAATACTTAAATAATATTTAATGAAAATTGATGGTCTGAATTTTGAAAATTTGCCAGTATGAATAGGCACAGATGTTAACTATAGTTTTTTTATGGCCAGGTAATTACACTTCATTGGGTATTGCTCGCACAGACAATGCAGCCATCACAACTGTGTTTGACTCTGGTGCCGCGGTCACTTTGATCCTAGTAAAAACCTCTCAGAACAAGATTAAAGGTGCAGCATTGAAAACTGACGCATATCTTTAAAAATGCATGTTTTCCTTGTAAGCGAATTATTCAAGGCATGTAAAGACGAATTTAAATTTAATCTTAGCTATATAAAAAGTCAGTTTTCTTGGAACGGGCCCTTGGCTTCTTGTAATCTTACACAATGCTGTTGACAATGAATACCACAGCTTTTCCAGGTCTTTTCAATTCCGGCAGTATTTCCTTTCAATGAATACATTAAATAAAGCAGAAATAACTTGCCTATCATCCCTCTCCTTAGCCTTGGCCTTGCTTACTTGCATGTGTTGCTGAAAGTTTCTACCAGAACCTAGACTACTGCTGGCATGACTGTCCTTGTTGAAGATGGACGGCTTGGATATATATCTCTGGTAATGTCTCCGTCCAGGAGACTGGGGAATAGATTTGACAATTTACATTGACTTACATTGTCCAGATGACATTTTTCAAGATGTAGTATGCAGGTAGGCCTACAGATCCCAGAGTCAATACTAATGAAATCAGTATAGCATTTCATCACCGCTGGCTTACTAAATCATAAACACCAATGAGCCCAGTCACTGGCACCACTCTACCTCTACAAAGTCCTGAGTCACCAACCCACTTGTTATCGTCCTAAGTTTATGCTAGCAAAAAATAAAAAAATAAAGTAGTTGAGTTGTTACATCTCATTTGCATACCCGTGTATTTTCATCGCTCCACACTCGGGCTTAATTATACATCACATATTTGCCGACGGGAATGGCAAGTGCATTGATTGTCAACGAAAATATAGGCATATTTGATGAAAAATAGAAATCTGGGAATCCTACACTGAACATTTGGAACAATTTTTGTTGTTGTGAACAACATTACGGGTGATACACGAGTACTGGCATTCCTCTCAGCAAAGACTCAAGAACATACTTTGCTGAAAAATTTCTGCACTCTCAGGAAACCTGCTGTCACTTCCATTTGACCCTGTATGGAATATTTTTTTATTGTGAAGTGTTAAGAACCAGAGTGATAAGAATTAAATGTAACGGGAAACATATGTTAAATAAAACGTGTATTCTCGGCAGCCTTGCATGTGAAGGGCGTGTTCCATCACGAGGTGGTACAATGGGTTGTCAATCATCACATATGGTACATGGGCAGACTTAAGTATACAAACAATGGAGATGACCATGTTACAGTGTTGTCGCTGCACTCTTGGGTTGTCACTCGAACCCAACGCCATCTTTATGATAGTGCAACGCTATGCTACACTTCACTGTCCGCCATACTGTGTCCTGAATGGTGAGATATTTTACCCGGTACCTGATTGAATTCCTGTGAGCTGCCAGCTACCAACTGTGAGTCCATTTGTGAGCTTAGATACTGGGAGTTGCTTTGGCTGGACGTGAGAACAGAGTCAGGGAAGTCATAGCGATTGCCAAGTACCTGACTGAAGTAGAGATGAACAAATATAAAGAACAAAGAAGGCCAGTAAAATGACTCATCAGGTCTACTGTTTGCGCTGACATATACCAATTAACAAACCACCAGGCAACAGTTGGATGTTGAGGTATTAAAGCCATGTGTCATTCTTGCCAATTGTCTGCTACAGCACCAATTGTCTGCTACTGAGCACCAATTGTCTGCTACAGCACCAATTGTCTACTACAGCACCAATTGTCTGCTACAGCACCAAATGTCTATTACAGCACCAATTGTCTGCTACAGCACCAATTGTGTGCTACAGCAACAATTGTCTAGCTGCTACAGCACCAATTGTCAGCTACAGCACCAATTGTCTGCTACAGCACCAAATGTCTACTACAGCACCAAATGTCTACTACAGCTCCAATTGTCTGCTACAGCACCAATTGTCTGCTACAGCAACAATTGTCTGCTACGGCACCAATTGTCTGCTACAGCACCAATTCCAAAACAATATTAACGAAAATTCCGCTTGATCTTGTCAAAGCAAATGATTGATGAGTAATTGACAAGTCACAATGTTCAAAATTTCAAGTTGAGTCAGCATTATCATTCTTACACGAGTGGGTCTACTCACCTCGGGTTGGTTGTAAACAAATCCTTTGAGCTTGATAGGTTTGAAAACATCTAAAAATAAACATCCCGATTGAATGCTCAGTATATATGGTGGTGCAGTTCACCAATATTCATACTCTATTTGCTAAGTTGGCAGTGACAATAAAGATTGACGCAGCGAGTGTCCTACACGGAATTTCTGACAAACTGACTGCCAGACCCAAAACATGGATGCCGATCCTCGATCCAAATCGGACCGACTACCGGCAACAGTGTATTCAATACCTTTTCACCCAATTTTTGTCAAACAAGCAATTACAGTGGATGGCAAATGTGAGAGGGGAGTTTTTGCTGCCTAATTGCAAATTTGGGACAAACTGACTGGAGCAGGATACTTTGAGGTGCGGCCATCATCGTTACCAAGACTAAGAATAATTGTTTATGCCCGATTGTTCAACCGTTTCAGCTCATGATGGTCGGATATAGCGATTCCTGAACGTGTCAACCAGTGTCCCCGTTTCCACTAATTTATGCAAATTTGAGGGCGACTGAAATGTGAGCCAGCAAAATTTCCAACCAAGTCGCCTGTATTACAATAAGACAGAACCGTCTGTAGCCCACTGAACCATCACTGACACTGATTATGCCGCTTACTGACCTACCACGTCGCTGCATGCTTAGCAGGTTGTATACAACGGCCGTGTACTGTAGGCCTAGCTACACTTTGTCAACAACAGGACTGTCGAGTGTCAGCATGGACGGTGTCAGTTTCAGCATGCACAATTAGCCCGTAAATCCTTCATCACCTGACTCCGACTGGTCTAACTCTAAGTAAGCAAGTAGGCTACGCCAAGGAAAAATTTCAGAATCCAGAGTCGAGACCTTAGAGACTCAGATTAGAGTTAGAATAGATCAATTTCACCGTAGACTGTTGTCTATAATTTCACGGGCGATAACGAAAGTAAAGGGGTAGGCCTGTAAATTTTGACGGAGCAATTTGCTACCAATCTCATCAATTAAAGTGGTCTCAATTAAAACTTATTTTTGACGGTCAAATGCAAGTTTATTGTAGCGTTAAACTCACAGTAACTGAATTATTTTGCACACCGACACCAACTTCTTTTTCGTCTGAGCAGACGACGTGAACTTTTATGTCAAAGGCAAAACAATACTGACCTCTTGTGCCGCTAAGTATTAGGCTAACACAGAAACTACAAACAGAACGTCAACTTTCACATGGAAGACATATAACAAGTCAAATCACATAAATTAAACTTTAGTTAAGTTCTATACATTTAAAGTTTGCAATTTTATTAAAATTTTTTATGTGCCTGTGACACATGAGACGGGTTTTGTATTTCAGGGAGAGAATTCGGGAAACACAATTTCGACTGATTTTCGTTTGTTTAGCCTAACTCTGATTGCCATACTAACCAAAACTGTTACAATAACGAGCTAATAACACAGAAAGTAAACTAAAAAATGTTTTATCAGGACACACACTTATCCCGCTCAAAGTGACCTTTGCTCTCATTCCCCCGAAAAAAGAGAGACCGACATATGAGGTGTTTATTTACCTGATAGGTGAACAGGTATTGACTGCGTTGCCAGAACTGGTTCCTATTCAGTTTGATTACTGGGTCGTGGCAGTGTACATAGCAACAAGTAAACACTGACGTGTGTATTGTCACTAACCACGTTCTGAAGTATAGTGCCCTAGTTGACTTACTACCAATTTGTTTTCATTGATCGTTCACCTTATCGGCCTCATAGATGGTAACTGCTAATTAATAACTTATAAAGGAGGATGGCTACAAGCCGAATTGAAGGGAGCTGGGTATGTATAATTAATTATCCGATTCACACTGATGACATGGTTTTGACAAAGAATGAAGGAGTTATCAATGACAAATAATACCTTGCAGCCAGTCTGAATTGGATATAGCATTACACACACTTATAATTATGACAATTATGTGAATCTAAACTATCCAGAAATTTGTATTGGCAGTTGACTTAAAACGTTTCAAGTCGAGAGCGGGTGGTTCCTTGCCAACGAGTATCTTGTCATTTATAAATCTTTGTGTTGTGTTTTGCTCTTTCCAGCCTTTTGAAATAAAAATCAGCAAAATGTGGAAGAAATTCTACAAATAACATGTGACTAATTTTCATTCGAAAGATGTTTGCAAATTTGAGCACTGCAGTATAGATAAGTTTATTTATGATAATGGCATTCTATTTAATTTTGTGTTTTTCTAGTTTCCAACTGGTTTCTATGGACATTTCCGCAGCAAGTCTCGAAACGATTTTGTAAATGAATACAGACAGTTAGCTAGACCATCTCCACCAAGAAAATTTGGTAAAAGATGTCAGGTGAGAATTGATTGACCATGACATATGGTAAATCTGCGTAATGTTGTATACTACGAGTGCAATGATTCACAGGCTTTTCATCCTATTTTGAGTCAACACGATAATAACTTACATTTAGTTTTCAGAAATATGTGCTAAATGTGATATGGTAATCCATCTGGGATCCTACAACAGCACTTACATAGAAAATATAGTTCTGATAAGGGCCTAGTCATATTTTACAAATTTCCAGTGTGACAAAATATATGTGTTTTGCCTTGTTTTGTTTGTGCTTTTCTACCCATTGTTTGATGTTCTGGATACTAAAACTTCACAATGACATCTTAGGTACCCAATGTTATGTAGACCCTGAGCTGTTAACACGCTACACAATGTGTCAAACTGTAGAAACTTTATTTATGATCGAGATATGTCCCGAATAATGGATAAATGATACGCGCGCCGCAAGCTCGTTACCAGAGATCTGTTGTGATGTAATTGCACCTACCTTTGTTTATTTGGGTAATAGCGCATACAAAAACAAATTGTTTGAAAGTAACAGATAACATTACAATGAACAAACTTGTAGTCGGAGAAAAGTGTTTCAATAAGACTTAGTAGACTACCTAAGCCCAAAATAAAGGGTTCAATGAAACTTAGTAGACAGCCTTCAGGCACAAAATAACTGGTTTCAATGTCTCTTGTTTTTGTATCTACTCAAACTGAATACAAGTTTCAACATTTTGAAGTTGGTGAAATCAAGAGCCTCACATAAATTGTTTGGAGATTATTGTTAGAGAAAACAAGGACACACAACTTCAGAAATTCTTTGTACCTGGAACAAAGATGCATACAAAAAATTCTGTTTTATTCCCCAAATTGTGCCGAAACTGAACAGTTGATTTTGTTTCAGACAAATCCAGCGACACATAGCTTTTCTCACCATGACAACAGACAATCATTTCTCAGTGATGCTCTTTACTTTGAGGAGGTAAGTTAATTGTAGAACTAATTTTACATAAAGTTATTGCATATCTGCCAATACATAGACACTTGTAAAGTTTTCACCTTATGAAAATAGCATCACATTTCACATTTTTGTCGTTTTATAATCACCAGTACAAGCGTTCAAGATAATTTTTGTCCAGGTATAATTATACTCTGACAAAATCAGGTATTGAATATAAGGAGCAGTGAATAAGCTTTGAGCAGTGAATGCCCAATGTATTAATCAGAACATGAGGATAAAATTATGGAGTTACCATCAAAAACCAAAGTAATTGGTAATTTGCATAACTAATTTTTAAAAATCTTTCAGGGTCTTGGACGAAGAAGAATACCCCAAAGTTCAAACCGATATAAGAAGGACTTTATAGCCTGGATACCTCACAAACAAGATCTAGAAGCGTCCGGAACATTACCTTCAACCTATGATTTTGTATACGGTGGTGCTTACAAAAAACGCCAAAGGTGTGTTGCCAGGCCAAAAACTAGCTTTGATGATGATCAAAAACCCACAACAACTTACAGGTACGCCCATGGGAATGAAGCGCCGAATGGTGAAACTTTGAGGTCAATGAACATGGCCGTTTTAACATCAACTCAGCCTCTGTCCCTCCGTGCAACATCGGCGCGTGGATTTAAGTCTAGAGACAGCGTGGCTTCATGTCTCACGTGGCATGCACCCCGCCCCCCAGTCAAGCGTAATGTGCCATTGGCTACCCAGACATTTCCACCAGCCAGCACTATGGATACAACACAAGCGGTGCCATCTGGACCACCAATGATGCAGCCAAGCCCTCCTCAGGCTGCTGTTATGACAGAGTAAAATGTTTTTATGATAAACACTAATGAATTTTGCACCCTTGAGCATTCAGTTAGTTAATATTGTGAGTCTTAGCCGTAATTTTCAAACAAACAAAAAGGTGATCGCGTTCAAAGTTATGGAAATAGTTTAGTACAAAAATGTAGTTCTTTGTAAAATTTTTACCGTTCTTGTAAATTTCACGTTGTTGCGATAGTCTAAACTAAGGAGTATACATTGTACAATGTTAATTCTGACATAGGGTGTTGTGTACATTGAGACCCTCAAACTTAAAAGTGCACAGGGTGCTTACAGAATTTAAGTAAAGTCTTCATTCAAACACTAATTTCTCATGTAATAGCACACTGCTTACCGCTTAAGACTGCGCAAGTAGTCTTCAGCATTCATATTGATTTATGTACAGGATTTTATAATCCTGATTCTAGTCATTGATAACTTAACACAGTCATGAGAATACTGTGTAGGTTCGTACGTATTATTTAGTTATATTACTGGGAGTTAAGGGAACATCACTCATGACAGAAAGTTATGATAGTGAACAGAAACTTTTGCACTGTCATATATTATTGTTCCGTGTCAAATCTTAGTTGATCTATGTGCTGTACACATGGTTCAAATGCGCATTTGCATAATAACAAGTTACTTAGAAGCATGTTATTTTGAAAAGAAATGTTTAATTATTGCACACTCCTTCACAGATCCAAAACTGGCCTACACCACCAGTGTTGTGATACCATCAAAAGTGTTAACTTGCCTCAGTTGAAGTTCTTGGACAGACAGAAATCAGAGCAAACTTGCCATTGAAAGTCACTCATCCCAAAATAGTAGTACTTGCAGAGCAACCTGGGCTGTGCATGTGTTGTGTATCTTTGATTAGAAATGCAACTTCAGGCAAAAAGTTATTACTTAATTGGAGTGATGTTTGGGGAATGAAAACTGTTAATTTATTTAGTCTAGATACATTAAAGTGAATTTTGAGTAAATAACCAACCCAATAAAATTTCCACATTTCAATTGATATCAAAATTATGAAGACGATACAGAGATGACATAAAAAGAGGAGGCACAAAGTACTGCTAGTGTTTGCACTTTTTCTGCAAATTAAAGCCTTCACGTCTGCTTAGCCTGTTTATAAATTTCTTTAAAAATCTTCAATTTTGTGATGGCTATAACTTTTTCTCTACTGACAATTACCCTCACTGTTACAACCATCATCTCAAAGGTATTGTTTTGTTCAATTAATCTATACCATCGTGCTTATAATATTTTCATTAGTTTGATTTCAAATATTAACTAAATAGCTGGCCATATTGTTTAATCAGATTTCCAATAATTAATTAATAGTGATCAGAATACTCAAACAAACTTGATAATTTTAAGTGAGCAATGATGTGATTTTTTAGCGGTGTCTTGGCAGGGTGCTTACATCCAGGTGTTTCTCGTGATTAAGTGTGTTCCAACACCTGTCTGCATACTCTAACTATACCACTCCATATTTGACTGGCGTATTCGAATTCAGCTAACCAACAGGTGTTCCAACACAAGTTTTCAAGCTAAAAAGTTGTAAGATAAAATTCTTCAATTTGGGACAAAACTAATTGCCAAATTTGCCACATTTGTACGTTTCAGAGGCTTACTACATTGTTGTAAATGCTCAAAAAATTTTGATGATAGTTACGCCATACAACTCATGTTAATAGCAAAGTCCACCATATTGTGTACCCGCATACTGAACAATGTTCACCACAGAGAGACGGCAGTGCCACCTTGTGTCATAAGTGTCAGCTGTGAGAGGAGGCAGTGTTGTCTACTGGGATAATTGGCTGCTTCCTTTACTTAAGGTTGTGGGTTTAAGTCCCACTGGGGCACACTGCTAGACCCTTGAGTCAGGTTTCCAGCACCTCAGCTCGGTTTTAACTGTTAATAAGCATAAAATGGTTCCAGGTGATCAGTGTAATGGGCCCACCTGAGCGGCCTGCACACGTCTGGTACAACGTGTAGCAGACGTGTACTAGATCGCCTGCAATTATTTTTTTAAAAGTTGTATGCGAGAGTCAGAGTATGCAGATGGGAAGGCACTATACATACCATGTTTCTCATAAAGTTGTATAATAATAAAAATTACAAAAAATCACAGAGTGTTTAGACGGTGCTTAACAGTTTGACATGACAAGTCGCCTAGGCTGTAATACTGTTGATGGGTAGACTGTGTAATAATTACCATAATTCTTCACCTCTTTAGCACACAAAATTGTGGAAAAAAAGTATTTTTGCAAAAAAGAACATTTACCAACAAATGTGTATTGCATCTCTAGTGAGTTTTTGAACAACAAAGATGTTATAAATAAAGTTAATGCATTTTTGATTTTTTGTGACATAGTAAGTCTACACCTTCGACACTTTCAGCAATTATTTGTGTGCAAAGTAACTGAAGAATTACCTTAGTTACCTGTGGGATGTTGTACTCTTAATGTTTCCATGGAAACAAGGTAGACTAATAATAAACAGATTGATTTGTAGATTAAAATTAAAGACTGTTGGCAATTTTGATTTCTTCTTTATTATAAATGCCACAAAGATTACAAAATCTCCATTAAATCAAACTTCAAGCAAATAATTGGGAATTGTCTACGAAGATGCGCTTCCAGTCACATCAATCCTCGTATATTTTGTTAAATCAATGCTTAAAGGCTACATCGAAGGTATAAACTGTCACTAATACTTCCAGGCTCACACTGGTTATGTGAAGATATAATACAAACATATAAGCATAGTCTTCTCTACCAGAACTAAAGAGCTTTACGAGGATTAGCTGGCGGTTCCTCTGCAAGTCGCCTCTGTGGTCTGAAATAAAACCAGCAATTTAAGTATAACCTACTGCATTTGCTCAGGTTAATTTGATAATGTTATGCAGAAGCTCATGGACAAGTCTATATTTTGCCAAATACCCTCAAAACTATACATTTTAATTTGGTAAGAGTACAGTAAACACTCCAGTTTGGGACACCCTCTAAAATTTGGGACAACAAAATCGAAGCTGAAACTGAATTTTCTTGATTCTGAAAATTGAGACTGCGATTTTAACATTCATCATATTTCAGAAAATTGGACACGACTTTAAATGAACAGAGTCTGAAAATAAACTTGGCAGTTGATAAAATTGTTGAAAATGTTCAACCCTTGAAATATTTTCATGAGTCCCTATAGTGTAACATGGAGGGGGATGTTCGTTTGACGCTAATCATAATTGTTGGGTTTTGGATGGCTAGTATTGTCTACATGTATTTCTAAAGTTTGGTACAAGCTCTGATCTTGAACAAAATAATTAACTTTCACCATCCAAAACTGAGGATTTTTAACACATATATAATTTCTGAAAGTAGAAAGCCCGAACAATTTGATAAAATTTAGCCTTATACCAATCTTCAATTGGGTCACGTGACCATGCCTTTTTTATGGTACATTCATCACAAAACAACGCTAGCAATAACATAACCTGATTTCATTTGATACAAGTATTCAAGTCACAATCTCACAAATGCTGTAATTTACAGTAGTTTTTCATGTATGCAGCTATTGAGATTTTTCAGAAAAATCGTAAAAGTCCTGTTTTGATACCCACTCTTGCAAAAGCCTAACATTTTACAAACAATCCCCAACAATATCTTGGAGAACAGTACACAAAGCGTAGTACCCGAAAGTTTCAAAGGAATCCAAACAGCCATTTGTGAGATATGATGTTTCAAAGTTAAGCAAATTTGGACATTTTCTAGGGTACTACTGCTTATATTCAGCTAAATGAGCAACCTCAAATATTTACTTTATATTCGCATATATATTTTAAAATTAACACTTTTTAAAAATTTATAATAAAATTTTACTTTTTAGTGTTCATACTTGATTGTGTATACATCCATTTTTAATTTATACAGTTACGACTCTTTGTTCATTGAAGTAGCATGTATCTAATTTCAGTTCCTAAAA
Source organism: Phoronis australis (assembly GCA_002633005.1). Classification (NCBI taxonomy): domain Eukaryota; kingdom Metazoa; phylum Phoronida; family Phoronidae; genus Phoronis; species Phoronis australis. The sequence continues at coordinate 154,142 of NMRA01000692.1, forward strand.
CACAATTTGCCAAAAACTCAAAAGTAGTACTGTAACATAGTATTCTGCCCATTTTTTAATTCACTCTTCTGTGCCCGGTTGCATGAAACAGTCCCAAATAGGGACTCAACTAAGGTCCTCAAATCTTTTTGCGTTTTTTTTTGTCTTTAAGGACTCACAGATGCAATATTTTTCTATCATTTCATGTTTATTATGAGCTCCTCTTTGAATTAATGACATTTTCTAATAATATAATTAAAAACTGAGTCCTGAGTTCATTGAAAATAAATAGGGACTCAGGGGGTGTTGCATGAAAAGATTCCTACTTATTTTCGATTATATTGACAAATCGACGTAGAGTTCACTCTCGATTTGTATCAAAGTCAAACGTTGACTTAGTAATAAAAGTAAAACAATACAAGAAAGGGCCACAGATGGTTTCATAAGTAAAAAAATACTCCGTAGAGGACTGTTTCATGCAACTGGGCACAGGGCCCTTACTGCCTAGATTTTGGGACTGAATATTGGCACCAATACCCTATGAAAAATATTTGAAAATCATGCAAAATTCGCCTTATCAGACCCAAAAGTTCCCTTCCAATGACTAAAAATTCCCCTCAAGGATAGAATCACTTCTGCAAAACATTAGTTTAGTCTACATAAAGCATGATTGGTGAGGGGTGATCAACCAGGAGGTGTTATTGATGGTGACCAGGTGTTGGGACTTTACCCTCAACCAAAAATTTCTCCTCTCTCAGGAGGCACTGGCACCTTTCCCTGAAGTGAGCAAGGACCTTGAATGTGAAATGGACCCAGTTCCCTTGTCGTGACCTCAAAATTCAAATCGGCTAATGGCCAACTTTTCAAAAATTTAGTTTTTAATGCCAACACTTGACTTTCCACCCACTTCACTTTGAAATTAACACACTTAATAAAATCTTATTTCGAAGTATGATGTGAACTGTGAACACAACAACCATCTTAACTGAGAAAAAAGCCATGATCTGTAAATAACAATACTGGTAATCAGGCTACAGTCAGAGTGAAGGTATCCATGGAATGTGAATAAATTATGTGCTAATATGAACTATGACTGATTTCAGTAGACTAACAAACACTTTTTCAGATTTTGGAGAAAAATTACATTATTCTAACTCATTTAACAGAATGTGGATTTCTGTAGCAAGAGACAGCAAGAATATCAGGCTTGTTACAGACCAGTTAGACAGTAATTTGTAAATCATAATGAGAGATTCAAGTGCCATTTTGACAAACTACCATGGTAAGGTTTAAATGGCAACTGATTTAGGAGTTAGACATATCCTTCACGCCAATTCAAAAACCTTGAATACCCCAATTTTCAACATATTACAGTGGTAAATTTGGCAATAACATACCAGCAATTAATACGATACAAAACTTGGTCATGTTCATTCAATCTATACAGCTATAGACTTGATAAGAAACAGGAAAAGAGTGTTTCTAATAAAGATTAACAATTTTAATGATACCAGTTGTCAAGGCCCCACTATAATGAAACACAGGTTTTGTGACCAGGGAGCCTACATTTTAAACCACACCAATGGATTAACTTGGACTGTTTTTTCATTCATAATAACAACCCCAACTGGCTGTGTGTTTACTTTTTCAAGATTGTTTTATTGACATGTCATACTATACTGGTCCATTGCAAGACAATGTATACGCAATTGTTTACAAAAACAACAGGCAACTGGAGAAACAAACAGACTGAAAGGGTTTCACTTGGCCTGCTGTGACTACACTAACAATCGATGTATAAGCTGCAGAGTAAGGTGTCAATTCACATGTTATACATCTCACACAAGCAAAACACTGTTTTCACACTACGTTTGAAAGAAGCACATTCTTTTTTATGCTCGTTTCTTTAAGAATGCAATTGGTAAAATATCACCAATTTAGATCACAATATGTCGAACAAGGGAGATTTTAATTTTTTCATAAAAGATAAGCAGTACCAATTACAACTTACCGATTTCAAAATCTGTATTAAATTACATAATTCTTCACTTATTTAGCACAGGATATGACCGACGAGTGAGATTATTGTTAATATGGCATGAAAATGTATAATAACAAAATGTAACTATATCAGTAGCAGGGTTTGCAGTGTGTGTAGGTCAAACAACTTTTGGTAGATGTTCCAGTCTGCATAGTGTGTATATTATGTCTTGAGAATATAATGAAAACAATCTATCTCTAGGTCTCTGGTTATGATTACGGTGTATTTGGTCAAATTACTGCAGGGTTGTCAACACATCTAGAACATAATTAGTAACCTTCATGCTAAAAATTGAATATTGCAATTGAAAACTAGTACAATTTATAACATTTTAAAAAAGAAGGATTTCAAACTTCAATTTCAGATTATGTAATTAAAAGCAAATGACTTTAAAACTCAGCTCCAAGACGTTCTGATGTTTTGTAGCTTGTCCAAATATGGCAAAGCAAATTTTGCAATAATCTCGGACTGTAACAAGTTCCTGAACCACACTGATCTAGTTACTTATTTATCTGAGTTTTTAATATTGATTTTTGGCAATCTTGCCCATTATTTTAAAGATATTATATGCTTTCAGTTGATTTTTAGAGGAAAAAGAAACGACCAAAATCAAAAACTTTTCGAAACCCATATGTAGTCCTTAATAGTTGAGTCGAAAAATGGCCCCCCGTGCATCCCCCGGACTTCAACTCCTAAGAGAAATAAGAGTGAAACCGAAAAAAGATGTCAACAAGACGAAAAAGTGTCCCACATGCATTTTTTATGTAAATAAGTGCCGCCATTACCGGTTTTTGGTTATTTGACGATATCGGACTTTGTTTTCCTGTAATTGAACAAATCAAGTGTGAAAACTGATATTTTGAGGGACAAGCATTACGAAGGAATAATTTTCTTCATAAATTTACTGCATCTGATTTGCATGATATGATTACTTACTATCGATAATACAACATGTCAACAACCATATGTATATTCTTATGTTAGTTTGTATTCAAGACGTTTTTTACGTCAAAAGCTGATTCAAAGCTTTGACGTGTTATCATGTGACTGTCTTAGAAACAATGTTCCTCTTTTTAAAAGATGTGAAACATTGTTTTATTTAATGAACCTAAAATACATTTTGGTTGGGCTACTACCTTAACATGACGTCACTGTTTGTTTTCATTTATGCCGTCAACATCAGTCCTGAATTTGGATAAAAATAGCGGATTATCATGCCCCACACAACAGTTCTGTTCTTTATGTTGAGTGTTTTGTACATGTAAGATAACTTTATCACTTACTTGCAGTTCTAATGTACTGTTTGACCCACAAAACATAAGCCCGGACATTTAGCTTTTTCAATTAAATGAAATAGTCGGGGAGATATGGTGAAGTATAGCAAAATCGGTAATGGTGGCACTAATTTGCATAAAAAATATGCATGGGACATTTTTTCGACTTGTTAACATCATTTTTCCTTTTTCACACATAATTTCCTTCAAAAAAATGCAACTTTGAAGTTGAAGTCCGGGGGGAGGGGGTGCACAGGGGGCCATTCTTCGACTAGACTATAAAGCACGACTATGTAGTCTACAAGTAAATCTTTAACCGTTGGCAGTCCTGTGAACAATTTCCCAACTTCCAATGAATGTAGCACAACTCTACTAAGCAACACAGAGAATGGGACACTTACTTTGGATCCCATCTATGCCGTGTGGTGTGAAAGATTTTCATCAACTCCCTGTCTGATGGTCCATCTCTCGGATATTTCTTTTTCTCACTCAAAAGGTGCTTCACTTTCAAAACAGAATCTCCCTGAAACAAAACGCACATTTGCTTCTTGTTGACAAAACCCCTCCAGTCACTAAACATCAAATAACAGTATGGCAAGACTTCACTTATTTAGGTCACAAGATAACTGACGAGTGAAATTTTATTTTTAATCAAATTTCTTAAGAAATATAAAGACTAAGAACCTTTCATTAACATAGTAAGTTGAACTGTAAAGATGACACAAAACAAAGAAAAATTCATTCGCATGGTAAGTTGAACTGAAGATGACACAAAACAAAGTTTTTTGCAGCAAGGTAATCAGCTTCTCAAAAACTGGAAAATTATTTTAGTTATTGTTATTATTATCATTATTGTGGGAAGTGGGGATTTACCATACTGTAAGCATCAACAAAAAAGATGCTGTTCACATCTACCATATTTACGGTGTCTCTCTCGATTAAATTATAATTTTCTGGTTACCCTGGAAATAGTTCTCATGACAAGTAAATTAAATTCCTCTAGGTTCCAATTTGTTGCACATATTTCAGTGTGGAAGTGATTTGCGACCTGAATCATTTCTGACAGCTCTGTTTGACTGACTGCACAAATACTATTTAAAAAAGAGCAACGCTTGGGCATTGACATGCAACCACGGTGCATCGCACACAATGCGTTTCTAAGGGCCACTGACCCAAGTTTCATTGAAATCTGTCAATCAGTTCTCAAGATACAGTACGGAAACGCCCTTCTCCTAAACAACATTTGAAACGCCCTTTGGTGAGAATAAAATGGCAGCGACACATGGTCAACATACATAATAACTATGTAAAGTCTCATTGAAATCTATCAATCAGTTCTCTAGATACCATCCAGAAACACTTTTCCCCCAAAACAGCACTTGAAAGACTCCTTAGTCACAATGCTGCAATGGACAAAATTGAAGGGTCCAGCACATTAAAATCACATATGTCTGCATCAACTTTCATTGATATCAGTCAATCGTTTTCTTAGATATCATCCAGTATTGCTCTTTCGCCAAACAAAACATGAAATCCCTTGAGACCAAAATGGGCACTAGGAAGTGTTGCATCTGTGCAAAAATTTAATGGTAATGGTGCACTGACATCACATACCTCTGTGTCAAGTTTCATTAAAATCCATCAATCAGTTCAAAAGATATCTGGAAATGCTCTTCCCTAATTAGCCACTAGGAGGTGCTGCAGTAGTCAAATCCTTCCAAAAATCAAATGGTGTTGGCACATTGACATCGTACACCTCTGTGTCAAGTGTTATCGGAATTCGTCAGTCAGTTCTTTTCATATCATCTGGAAAATGATCTTCCCCCAAACAACACTTCAAAAGCTCCATTGGCAAAAACAAAATGGCCACTAGGAAGTGCGGCGATGCTCAAATCTGACCAAAAATTTAATGACGCTCGCACATTGGCATCATACATCTCTGCGTCAAGTCTCATTGAAATTCTTCACATGGTTCTCCACATATAATGCCGAAACGCTATGACACAAAATGGCCACTACGACGCGCTGCAGTTTTCGAATCCACCAGAAAATCAAATACTACTGGCGTAATCTCATAATACACTGTTTTGTAAAGTTTCAATGAACTGCATCAATTGGTTCTTTAGATATAATCCAAAAACGCTCTTCCCCCAAACAAATCTTGAAAAGCTCCATGTCAAAAACTAGATGGCCAATAGGAGGTGCTACATAGGTCAAATCCACCCCAAAATTTAATAGTGCCACAGCATAGTCATCGCATACCTTTGTGTCAACTTTCATTGAACTCTTTCACTCAGTTTTCTACATGTCATTGGGAAACGCTCACACAAAATGGTCACATTGTCATCCCAAATCTCCGTGTCAACTTTTAAGTGAAATCCTTCACTCGATTCCCTACATATCAACCGGAATAGCTCTCACACAAAATGGCCACTAGGAGGTGCTGTAGTTGTCAAATCTACCAGAAAATCAAATGGTGCCGGTACAATGGCATAATATATGAAGTTTCAATGAAATCCATCATTCAGTTCTTTAGATATCACACGGAAAAGCTCTTCTCCCAAACAACACTTGAAAAGCCTCATGTTGAAAACCAAATGCCCACAAGTAATCAATTCAGCACGAAACTTAATGGTGCCACCAAATTGCCCAAACATAACTCTATGTCAACTTTCATTGAAATCCTTCAATCAGTTCTCTATATGTCATACAGAAACACTCTCACAAAAATGACCACTAGAAGGTACTGCAGTAGTCAAATCCATCCAAAAATCAATTGACCTTACGCCAACCAGAAGATCGCTCTGCCTATAATGTCATGTGATGCGGAAGTCCGACAGCAGAGAATGGTTTCATTAAGCAAGACCGATGTGCTAACTGATATTCACGCAGACTTTGGCGAACATTATCTTCCCTATGAGTCCTGCCAACACAAAGACAAAAGGCAAGAGCCTTAAGAAAAGGTTTCTACGGGAACCGGGTGAAGATTTACATCGAGGACACCTGACATGTAAACTGCCCGATGTTTCAGAAGTCAACGCAAATTTGACGAGCCTCATAGAGTTGACATCAGTGTCAACAAAAACTGCATGAATGCGGTTAAAAATAACAGTAAAAATCCTTGATGAAAAACAGTCCTTCCCTCAAAGCAAAATAAATATTGAGAGGATCAAGAAACCTACTGAGCTGTAACTATAGCAGTTTAGCCGGGAATTTCGTGTCCAGTGATCGCTGATGGTCGAGCCGGCGCAGTGACAGACACACATAACAAGTCAAAATTTGGAGTAACTGTAACCATTCAAATTAACATTTCAAAGGTAGTGATTTTGATGAAGCAACACCAGCCTAACCTGGTCAGAACTTGAGTGGTGACCGTGATTATGACCTCCGAAGACAGACTAAACAAAGCACACTTGCCGACTGTGGAATGTTGCTAATCTGTTGTTTTACATATCTGAGTTACATACTATGTACATGTCAATTACCAAGCCTGACACTGCGTATTTACTACGTGCTTGCGGTTTCTGTAGTGCTATGGCGTAGTGCTACGTATTTTCGGTAATTAACGTGCATTTTGTCCAATGCTCATAATAAAGTTTTGGCTTTTACTGGCAATCTTTGTCGAAATAATAACATATCACGAGCCTTGCTCGACAGGGCCAGGAGGAGTTACTTAGGATTCGCAATAAGGCCTATAACAACACTCACAGTTAGTATATGTGTACGAGCCTCCAATAGGTAAGTAGGTAGGCATGCAATGCATTTTGACTCTTGGTTGACAATATTTTGACTCGTTTTTGTCAGTGCTATGGAAATGGTTTACATGTATCGTTATAACGAACCAGAAAGTGATCGCAGATAGCTGGCGGGTCACACACTTAAGAAGACCGTAATCCAGAGCCAAAATTCCGCGCGCCTTAGAACATACTTGTGTTTAGCTTTCTAGTGGTCAAACAGGATAGGCTGCTCGTGCGGGCGTACACACAGTTTAATTAATCCACTGTTTGCTCATTACGTCATTTTTAGGCGTTGGAAAAGGCCAAAAAATTGACAGGACTTTCATCTCTGTCGGTATAACGACTGACTGAATTACACACACCATAACAACACCTCTTGACCATTTAAAATGCACATTATAGTTGAACGTGTTTTGTCCGACTGCCGCTAATATTTGTCGGACAAGATGGCGACTTGAACAGCAGTTGGAGGAGTGTCCGAAATGCAGCATTCTGATTGGCTAATTAAACCTGTCATTCATTTTCAGGCGTAAGGTCAATTGATGTCGATGCAATCCCACAATACACCTGTGTCATGTTTCAATAAAATCTGCTCATCGGTTCTTAAATTAGATATCATCCGGAAATGCTCTTCCTCCAAACAACAGTTCAAAAGCCCATGTTGAAAATAAAATGGCCACTAGGAGGTGCTACAGTAAACAAATACGCCTGAAAATTAATGGTGCCATCGCAATGTCATAAAAAACCTCTGTGTCAACTTTAATTCAAAACTTTCACTTGGTTCTCTATGTTGCAGTTTGTGACGCTACATGTTTTTAAAAAAAATTTCCAAGTAGGTGGCAAAGAAACACAAAAGATTATTATTTTATCTTTATGTTACTTGTACACTCATATTTCTGTACCTTATCAGTCATAATAAATGACCTTATATCACCTATACACGTTCTCCTTTGTATCTCTGGAAACGGAGCTTGCGACGCACCTATTATTTTCGGGACATATTCCGAGCATAAAAGTGAAATACCAACAGTGTGGCAGCCTTCTAAGCATGTTTAGCAGGTACTTTCAAGATCTCTTGCAATCCGGCCGTAAAAATGTTTGCCGCACACACGGTAGTTTTGCATAGCTTGAACGAGCAACATTGCATTCTTGACACCAACGATCCAACTCAAACGAATTTCATCGTCCGTTGGAAATTGGTTAAATAGAACTTCTATACTCTTTTAGAACTCATGATGCCTGCATCCCAGAATGTAACAATTTCCAGGCAAATTGAATAAGAATTAGAGCAAGGAAAATACTGGCAACAAGTAGATTTACACGATGACAATCGCATGTGGAAAAAACAAAAGCACATGCATGTAAACAAACCAGGCATAAACAGATAAACAGTTTAGAACACCAGGAATTAACTTGAAAATTTATCTGGGATAAACAAGTTGTAATTTAACCATAAACAATAACAAAACGTCTCTAGAATTTGGGACACCAAATTGAAGCCGGAATTGAATTTTTGTGATTTTTAAGATTAAAACATGGATGATTTTGGCATTCGTTATATTTCACAAATATCAGACACTGTGTTATTGTGTTTTGTATCAACAGTCTAAAAATAGACGTGGCAGTTCATTAAGTCATTGAAAAAAAATGCTGGCGACCCAAAATTTTCATGCATCCCGAGCGTGTATACCACCAAGGTGAATGATCGTTGATCGCAATTAGCGGCTAATGTTGCCCATTTCTAAAATTTGATACAAGCTCTGGCCTTGAGCAAAATTTTCACTGTCAAAACTACTTGGACTGCCTTCCTGGGAAGAACTAATTACAAGTAGTTGGCTTACAGCCCAAATGAACAGGAAGAAGGATCGTGTATACAGGATTGGCACAGTCAGATTATAAGTTCAAAGTAAATAAACAAATTATTTCTATTACCTCCCCAAGTTCCTCTTCCTTTCTGGGAATTGCCTGAAAATAAAGAAGTAAAATAAAAAATAAAATCAAGAGGAAATGAAAATTGACATCAAAAACAGCCCCAACTGAGGTATCTAGTTTGAAAATAAAAACAATACCGGTGATTGGTTCTAGTCTGCGGATTTGTGCATTTTTTGAAATATGATGCGGTGTTGCAACATTTTTTAGTTTTCTGTTCATCAAGTTAATTCAATATTAAAAAATAAGCACGGTTTGAGAAAAACAAGGAACTTGCAGGTTGGAAAGAAATGTCCCTTTAATGTTAATTTTGAAAGACACGTCGTTGTAGGCTTCAGAACATACAAATTGATCAAATGATAAGAGAGCGTGTCATTTTTTTAACACAGTCAAGCAAATAAACCAGACAACAGAACATTCCAGGCACAGGTTGTGTCCCTGGCCTGCATACAAAAGTGTGCCAAATCGAAGTGGGCACTTTCACATATCCTGTCACACATGGGTCATTGTTCTATCAACCTTTCATTACTGCTTTGATGATGACTTATCATAGCCAAAACAAAGGTTTGTGCATAATTAAAATACAATTCAGCTACTCCTATTGAAACACGCCCAATGCTTTAAAACACAAGTCTTTCAGAGAGGGAGGGTGGTCTATTCACAGAATAGTACCTGGAATTAATTCCTGTCCAAAATGCAGCAGAACAAAGCTTGGACAGAAGACATTTAGACATAGAAAGACACAAACACAGGATGACCAAACACCACACAGCTCCTCATTTGATAACAAAATTCTCACCACCTGATCACCCCTGTAGGAAGTGTTTATGTACTAGACTATAAAAAGTGGAGTTTAGAACTTCGCCACACACAGCAGTCAAATTTCAAAGTTACAGAGTTGACAAATACTCAAATTATGGCAAGTGAGTTTAGAGGACTATTAGCCTTGTTATTGGTTGGGTTTCTGGAGGTCACCGGACAGATGACCACAACTTTGGCTATGCAGCTGGCTGGGTGTTCTTACAAGATTGTACCAGAGAAAGGGTCTTGCCCTCAAGCAGACGGACAGCAGTCTAGTGCAGTAAGTGATTTATGAAAATTAAGTACCAGGTATGTTTGTCTTGTCAAACTGGCTATTGGCATGCCGTCAATAACAGGGCTGTAACGTAACATGTTGCCAATAACCGATATGGCAGATATTGAAATTTTATTTTGTCAAACCTCAACAAAAACAAAAATTAAGCAAATTTCAGGCTGATATCACGTTGATTGGTATCAAGAACTAGTAAAAATATTTGATACCGTTACGTGTCTGTAATTTGCAGCAAGGCAGTCAGCCTTTGATAAATACAAATAATTTTAGGAATTATTTTTGTTAGAAATAAGTAAAGAATTATTGAAAACAAGTTCCTAAGTGGACGATGAACTATACACAATGATTAGCAAACTGGTCTGTATTACCTTCACAAAATCTCATTAAAAATTGAATTTTAAATTGATTTACATAAAACCAAGTGAAATGTAGTTAAGACTGTTTTTGCCAACTTCTTTTTGAACTTTAAAACTAAACTGTTCATGTACTGCTACTAAATTTTAACTAGTTTTCTTATTGCACATGTGTAGTTTCAAAATCAAGCTTGTGAGAAACAAAAATTAATTGATCAAGTTACTAAATGGAAATAAACAGTTAAAAAGCATAACTTCATTAAATGCAGTTTGTGGCAAAATTGAAGATTAGAAATGAATGAAAATGAAGTTCGAGTATTGGAAATGGTTATTTTAGTACTTCGTTTTGGTCCGCCATCTTAGAATAACTAACAGCAATGCAAAGCGTTGAAATGCACCTGTGACTGTGTTAAAATGCTCATTAGAAACTCGACCCGTTTCACATGAAAAATCTTGCCAAAAAGTACTATGGCCAACAGAGGGTGCTACACTAGACTAAAAATCAACTGTAGTGGTGGACCTCAAAGCTTAATCTTAAGTTTAAATTGAGGGGCCTGATAGTGTCATTGCGGCAAAACGCAGACTTTGCCCAAAAGACCAGACTGACTATCCAAACTACAGGGTCAGGAATGGTGAAGAAGCAGAAGTTTTAAACTGTCTCTCTAATAACTGACAGACAAGGAATTTTGCAATGAAAATTACAACTAAGCCAACATTGGGGGTGTTACGATAGTCGAAAACCACTAGCACTAGTAAGTCCCTGCCAAACATCTAACTCCTGTTAAAAGACTCAAAATATTCTTTGAATTAGTCTAACATAAATCAGCCAACAGATAAGATATCAAGTCTTATGTGAACTGTGAATCGTCTTCATCCATGTTCTACGATTTCCTTCCAACTTTTTGTTTGAATAATTATATTGACATATGGGCAGTTGATTTGATGATTTTGAAATGCCGCTTCCTGCAGCAAGATAAAACCTACATTCTATGTTACCACGACAACAGGAAATAAACAGCCTGCTGCAATTGGTCACCACACAGTCAACTATGATCATTCAGCAACAGATGGCATTACTGCAGTATCAACACAAACTGGACAACATGAGTCAGACACTGGATGCCATGGTTTATAGGGAACAGGAAGAAGAGACCACTCTTGAGCACAGGGTCAAATCCTTGGAGGGTAAGTGGTCACTAACATTTACCAATTGACCATTAAGCTGCTTCAGCGGTGAAGTGGCAAAAGATACAAAGTGCACAAGCCTGAGGTCGACGTGGATTCAATTTCTTCGGCTTCACTAAACATATTGTATAGTAGCTTTTATGAACATTAAGCAGTGCTGTGAAAATATCCCTTCCTTGGAACATAGAGACAAGTCTTGGAGAGAAAAGCAGAAAAACAGGACCAAAATACGTAATGTGTATCTTCCTATGGTTGAGTATCAAGTGTGATAATTGACCACATGCGGGGAAAATCCCACAAAAAAGTACTCTCGTGGTTTAATTTTTTAACACTACAAGTAAGCTTTTCCAACTTCACACTTTTATACTTGTGCACTGAGCAGAGTTCAAAGTAGTTACCACAAGTTTGATTTACTCTCCTTTTGAAGACATAATTTTGGTTGATGGGACTCGAATGTAGGTTTAAAACTCCAAAGTACAATCTGCTAATGGATCAACTGCTCCCTTGCAGGACTAATTGTTGACATAGAAGGCTATAATGGTTGTTCAGACCTGCTGGTGTCTGGACAAAGCCCGATACCCGATAGCGCCATCACCGTGTCATCGTTCTGGAGTGCACCTCATGGCCCAGCAGCGGCGAGGATATACACAACCACTGGCGCCGGCTGCTGGGCGACAAAGGTGAACGACTATAACCAGTGGATAAAGTTTGACTTTGGACGGACCAAGAAAGTAATGGCCATACTGACCAAAGGCCGACACTCCAACTATGCACAGTTTGTGCGGAGATTTAAGTTGTACTACAGCTCAGACGGGGCCAACTGGTCAGTGTACAAGAACGCCAGTGGACAAGACAAGGTACTAATGGCACAAAACTAAAGAGACTTGTCTCATAGGCATAGCAAGCACGCGTGCAATTATGCCCGGACGTATTTCAAAATTAGAACTACACCAGTAGCGACATGACATCCTATTTCTATTTCTGTCAAATGATTATGTTGTCGCTATCAACTCAATTCATATAGCCACGAAACTATAAAATTTAATACAGTAAAGGGTACAAATACAAAGTGTGAAAATACAAAGAATGTTGCCATAGAGTTTGATATTTAACGTTATACCAATCCGCTATTAACCGGGACAGGTGACCATGTCTTTTAAGAAAAATTTGGAAAAAAAGAAACTAAGGTAGACTAATAGCAAAACAACGATATCGAGAACATGATCAAATTTAGTTTGATACAAATGTTCAAGACATAATGGCAAAAATGCTGATTTCATTTTCATTTCACGTAAATTAAAAAATCCCTGTTTGACAACCTTTCGTGCAGAAGCAGAACATTTTAAAAACGATTTTTAAAAGCATTTTGAAGAACAGAACATAAAGCATCTCATCTGAAAAATTCACGCAACACAATCAGCCATTTCTGACATATGACGATCCAAAGCTAGGCAAATTTGAACATTTCTCTATGGCCCCAGTCTTTTAAGGCAATGTAGTGCCAAAGAAGAATAGGTATAATGTCCGACATCGATTCATTTAATTAAGCAAGCCAGCATGAATAACATGGATACACAGTAATTTTGTGTAAATGAACTGCAAATTATGAAATCATATTTTGTGTAAATGAACTGCAAACTACGAAATCACATTTAGTGTAAATAAACTGCAAACTATGAAATCACATTTTGTATAAATGAACTGCAAGCTATGAAAATCACATTTTGTGTAAATGAACTGCAAACTATGAAACCATATTTCAGGTTTTCCCTGGGAACTTTGACGCCGAATCCGTGAGAAAGAATCACCTGGAACCAGCAGTAAATGCACGCTACATTAGGATCAACCCAGTCACATGGTTTGGACACATTTCAATGAGAGTCGACTTTTTGGGCTGTAATCCATGAGCGCTGACACACAGAGCCCAAGGATGCAAACTGGACTTTTTAAAGTTGTAATTATATTGTAATTATAATGTAATTATTGTGAAAAATATAATCAAATTTCGATAAACATCAAAGAGGGATTCAAATAGGAGAGTTGTTCAAATGTTACTACAAAATGACAGCCTACAGAAATATTGAAATTTGGTTTGACACTAACTGACGATTTGTATATCAAGAAATAAAGGAAAGTTTCATTTACAACACCCATTGCTGTAAATTATACCAGTCAATCTGGACGCGGTTGTATGGAAGTTATACTTTGGATACAAACAAGGACGCCTCCTGCTGCTATTGTTGAACAATGTACTTAACGTCACGTCACAATCAAACTTATTCAGCCACTAGATTTAAAGTTTTATGCAACCGAGCTTGGTTCTCCTATTCAGTACTAAATTATTTGATGACAACTAACATCATATTCTTTGAGTTTCACTCATAATAAAGTTGTGTGTATGCATGGCAACTCTACCTGTAACGTTGGGTGTGTATCCATGGCAACTCTACCTGTAACATTGGGTGTGTATCCATGGCAACTCTACCTATAACGTTGAGTGTGTATCCATGGCAACTCTACCTATAACGTTGAGTGTGCATCCATGGCAACTCTACCTATAACCTTGAGTGTGTATCCATGGCAACTCTACCTATAACGTTGAGTGTGTAACCATGGCAACTCTACCTGTATTATGTTGGGTGTGTATGCATGGCAACTCTACCAGTAATCTTGGGGTAACAAAGACAGATTGCATACTACTATAAACCTGGCACCATCTTGTTTCTTTCCCAGGTGAAAGGCAATTTCAAGGATTTTAAAGAATGTAAAATGTTATCGTATGTACAAGTTCATTTCAAGCCATAACTTCAGGCCATAACTTACGTAAGCCCAAAGTACTAGTACAATTTATAACAAACGATAATGCTGGAGAACCACCTCATTATGCATTGATGACCTACTGTAAAATGCCCGACAGGATTTTTCATTGAACTGATACATATTCTGACACCCGGACTGGTCCAATAATTTTCCTCTGCATGTCTTATCTTTTGATCAAAGTACACTGCGCAGACAAGTACAAAATTGATATTCCGTCTTCGACACAGTAATTTGAACAGAAAAGGCACACACATTCATAAGCACTACCCGATCCAACAGCCGAGTCATGTTTCGCACAACATACAGCATCAAGGAATATTTGGTCAGTCTTAATAACAAGTAAGACTCAGATATATCTACATTTTATTTCAAACTGAGAGAAAGAATAAAAAATAATTTACTTGAAATTACTTCCACGGTCATTGTTGAAGGCTGAATGCAGTAAGTTGTAATTTCCAAGTTGCCAATTGACGTGTCACTTAGCAAGCAATATGACTGTAGGCTAATCAGGAACAGCATGTTCCATGTGTGAACACCAGGGAGAGCTTCTTGTTAGATAGAGCATAGTGGGTTTAGCATTTAGTTGCAGAACGAAACTGAATCTTGATAAGCATACCATGAGTGTTGTCCTTCGGGTAATGTAAAGTTACCTTTCGGAGTCATGAAGTTTATTGAAACCACTACTTTAAAATCACTTACCTTAGAATGTTTATATGGAAATTTTTTCTCGGGATGCCAACATATCACAGTTTTCTTGTCATGTGACAAAGCCACTTGGAAATCACTGCAAGTACGCAACAAACAATTCTTATCATTTACAGCCACTGTTCTAATACTAACTATAGTATTTTCATCCAGGACAACACACGGGGAATTAAAATTACCAAACCCACCAATCAGCGAGTGGATGTAAAACAGGGTTACAAAGAGAGTTTTAGAAAAGTTGGGGATAAATGTTAACCTGAAGGAACCAATCGGGCTGTTGAATTTATTTGAGCTAGTTCACAGATAGAAGTCAAAGAAAACACTGCCTGAATATAGACAATTCACTGTTTATTTGTCACAGGTATTTGGCAAACCCAATGTCATGCATTGTATTTTTCATTGAGGATTTATAAGGACCTGTAAGTGTCAATTAAATAAGCTGGGGGTGGGTTTAAAACCAATGAGAAGTTTCAAAAAACGAACGAGAGCTACACCACTGAAATGCAACCATGATCGCATAGCAAACAATATGCCTCTGTTTGTTTCGTATAACAAGGCCATAATGATATCACAGCTGAAAATCAATTGGTGCTGGCAGCCCAGACATACACCTCTCTGTCAAGGTCCATCAAAAATTGGACAAACCATTTCGACAATAAGACAAGCATCGCAAAAGCAAAAACTAAAATAGGGTGTTATGGAAGTCCAATCTAGCTGATAACTACTTGATCATGATAGATTGCATCCATAAACCTTTACGTCAAGTTTCATCCAGATCTGTCAAAGCCATTTCAACTACAATCTATATTAGACTATGCTCGATTTGGCGAGCAGGTCATCAATGCAACCTCAGATTACGTTTGGCGACCTGTCACTACCAAGTCGCCACTGTGTGTATCAAAGTCAGACAATAATTCCCCGAAATTTGTATCAAAGTTTGTGATGACATCTAAGCATTAAATTACTAAGAGTTTTCCTAGATTTACGGTAATACCTTTGGTTCACAATTGTTCTGCTTATTTTGTGAAATCAGCGCATTTGGCACCATCAGCAGTCAGCAAACATCAAAACACGCTTAAATGACAACAAGAAGTAAACAGACGGAAATCAGAGAAGACGGAATTGTTTGGTAAAAATCAGGCCAGACCAGTCAAACCCGCGCCTCCAGTGTCTTTTTCAGTCGACAATTTGAACGAAAGTTTTGGCAACCTCATCTTTCTTTTGGTGACCTGGGATTTTTGCCAAGTCGCCAAATGTGACTTGTCGTCAAGCTAAGCCTTGAGCGCTGGAAGTTCAATGTCTAGTCAAAAACTAAAATGGCCAACAGAGGGAACTGCAGTATGAAAATCATCTGCAACTCATGGATACCCCTCATATATTTTTGCGTCAAGTTCCATAAAGATCTGCCAAGCAGTTTTTGCAATAATTCTCAGACAAAGCTAAAACGGACAACAGGGGTGCTACTGCATTCAAACCAAATGGTAGCAGGGCAACTTCGCCATTCATCTCTGTATCAAACATTATCAAAATCAGACATTTTTACAATAACTGACAGACAAGCAATATCTATTGAAAACTAAAAGATCTGTAAAGCTGTTACATGAGTAATTGACAGACAAGAAAAAGGCCGTTAAAACCAAAGTGGCCAACAGGAAGTGCTAGGTCATTCAACTTCGTCTGAAAAGTGACTGGCGGCGGCTGCACATTAAAAAATATACCTCTGTGTCCTATTTCAGTAAAATTATTTATTATTGTTGTTAGCTTCATATAAATACAATTATAAAATTTACTAAAGATCCTGCAGTGTGTTTAGGAGATGCAGCTATCGACACAAAACAAAACTACCACTAGGAAGTGCCAAAGTAGTCGAATTAGTTATTGTCAACCGTCTTCTTCACACTGAGAACATACATGTCAATTTTCAAAATCATCCTTTATAATAATGTTTTGGTTGATCGAGGGGTGGACGCCAAAAAAAAGACTCGAAAACAGGAAAAATGGCCATTACATGGTGCAAAGTACCTCGATTCCATATGAAAAAGGGAGGATAGCATTATCTCACCAATAGATGCCTATATGCCAAAATTTCTGAAAATCCATTGAGGGTTTTGAAAGATAGAGGTAAACGTAAAAAACTAAAATTACCACTAGGGGGCACACCCGTACTCAGAACCGTCCGAAAGTCCTCGTCAACATCATACTTGCTAAATTTAGTAAAGAGCCTGTTAACATTTTAGAAGATACTGTCATGTGTGCAAAGAAAAAAATGCCACTAGGAGGTGCCAAAAGAGTCGAAATTGTCAGAAAATCATCATCACTTGTCCTTTTCATAGTAAGAACATATAAATGCCAATTTTCATAATCATCCTTAGCGCGGTTTGGTTGATAGAGAGGTGGATGCCAAAAAACAGACTCGGAAACAACAAAAATGCCTACTAAGTGGTGCAAACTACATCAAATCAATCTGAAAATGGGAGAATAGCGTCATGTCACTAATAGATGCCTATGTGCCTAATTTTGTGAAAACACGTTGAGGACCTTGGAAGATATAGAGGTAAGCATAAAAAATAAAAATTGCCACTAGGGGGCACACCGGTAGTCCGATGCGTCCGAAAGTTCGCTCATGCTGTCCCATCCATGAAAAGAACATGTGTGCAAAATTTCATGAATGTACGTGAACATGTTTTGGAGATAGAGTAGCGGACGCCAGAGGCACATCGGACGGACGCCGGACGGACAGACGGAGATGACGGCATAATGCGTCCACATATAAATATGTGGGCGCATAAAAATGCATCATGACCTTTGCTACTATATGCAGCATTGTTGACAACTTATAACACAATTTTAAGGTATTGTCTCAATTGAGCAATTAATTAACTAAGAGTTAGTACCCAGCTTGTTGAACATTAACACCATAATCAGGCTGTAAACTGATGAAAGCATGTGCCCTACCAACAACAAACCATCAGGAGTACAATATAGTGACCATGGGTTGAAGACTGGTTACACTTACTTGACTGTATTGTGGACACTGTCTGAGTACTGTCTCGTCACTGCCATGCATGTCACACTTTGTCTTGGAAGAAGAGCTAAATGTAAAGAACAACACTGACTCAGCATCCAGCCAAATACTAAAAGTCCATAATGCACTGCTTGACATTAACGCCTGCCTATTATATTGTATCGGGGCAAGTAGATTTTGAAGTCAGGCAAGTGGGGCATGGGTATTAGTTGTCCGACCAGGTCAGTGAGTATAGAAAGTAAAAATTTAGAAAACCATCTTCACTTGCCTTAATTCTATTCACTATAAGTCGATCTCAACCAGGATATTGGTTATCTGGACGTCTGATGGCTAGACAAAGCCACTGTCTCGACTGGCCCCAATAGAGACCTTCAAGGTCCTATAGGTGCTTCATCAGCCGGAAGCTTTTTGGAGAATTATACTTCATACTGATTACAACATCAAAGTCACATTGCTACAAGTACCTTTTGTGCATAAAGGGACACTGTACGAGATTGTCTGTCAGAAGTTGATTGTGGGTTTAGTTTAAAAAGTAACATATGCTTTGTGGTTGTGCGTGGATGGAGAGAGAACGAGTAACTAATTTATTATATAATAACCACTAATTAATACAAGTGAAACCTGTTGTTAATTAAGTAAACTAACAATGAAGAAGAGTAACAATGCTAATGCCATAGGATAACTTCAATCAGTTAACCGTAAACAAACATCTCTGCTGCTATCCAATCTGTAGGACTCTGTTCTCATTGGATGACAGTGCTCTTGGTTGATCCCCATACTAACATACACTGTACTACCAAAATGTGCTTGCTGGTCACAGTCCTTCGTCATGCAACGACACGGGTAGGCAGTATCTGACTACCCACAATTCCTCTTCCTGGTCATAGTCCTTCATGACGCAACAAACAAAAACCACACAATCTAATCTAACCCTATCATTGGCTGTTACAATCTGATCACAGAAATTTCCAGAATCCTTACAGAGCCCAGAACAAAAGAGGTGAACATCATCTAAAATACATGTAAACATCAAAAAAAAAATGTAAACTGGTTTGAACTTTGACCCAATGGTTTTAGAGGTTTATGTGCACAAATGTTGGGCAACTTCAATGGAACTAACTTTACTAATTCTGACCCATCAATGTCTTTAATTCCTCCCAATTTGAACAAATGCTCCTGTAATCAAACCTTTTTTCAAACAGTCCTTCGTTCAGTTGCTTGAACGAAAGACTGCTAAAAAATATTTGATTACGGAAGTACTGTTTCGAGTTGGAATTAATTAAAGACATCTACAGCCTCCTAAAGTGTCCCTCTATGCACAAAAGGTACTTATAGTAACATGACTTGATCTTTTAATCAGTTTGAACGACAATTTGATGAAAACCTGGTGGTTTATGAAGCCCCTGTATCAGCTTCACCATCTCTATTGAAGCCAGTCAAGATGGCGGCTCTGTCTAGCTGATGGCAAAATACAGCTCACTTATCATTAAATAAAAAAATCAGAGTACCAGGCTCAAGTAACAATACTGATAACTGTAAACATGCACCACAAAGTGCTGGAAATACTGGAGATTATATGAATCTACAGGAAAATTCATTCTTTGCCCGAGAGCAGGCCTTCAACACGAGGTTGTCCAAGATGTTCAAATGGACACAATGATACAGATTTAGACAATCTCGCCCAGAGTGTCTAATTCTGAGTCAAGGCTAGGATGCCCTGTTCACAACGTCCTGTTCAGTATTTGGACACTCAACATTATTTGAAAAATGAGTGGAGGCAAAATGAACACCACCTTTCTACACCTTTTGTTAAAACTTGGAGGCTAAAATTATGTGATTCGTCAGTTTTGTGGTTCCCCGGATGTTTGTTTTATTTATAGTGCTGGCGGAAGGCTGCTGACAGTCTTTCATCACGCAATCAGGCTGTGAGGGATGGGTACCTGGATTGGGTTTTACTGAAGCTTGAGTTACAGTAGCTGTGTTTTGGTGAGTACTTCTACTTCTACTTCTAGAGTTCTAGAGCCTCTAGGCCTAGCTAGTGAACCTGCAGTAATACAACAAATGCTACACAGGACTACATCGGTCATTACAAGACAAAAAGCACCTCAATTCATTACTTATGTATTTAACAAGAGGAACAAATATAAAATCACCTTTTATCAAAGACGAATTAACTGAACTTCGTGACAGGCGATGCATAAGTTGTATGGAGGCGGCCATATTGGAAATCAACTGGTCCTTTGACATTTTGTAGAGAAAAGAAGTAAGCGATGACCAGGCGCTCAGATAGCGCCCCTGGTGGTTACTCAAAACACAGTCTTCCTGTTCGAAATGCCGGGTGTTGTTGAGGTATCATTCTCAGTGATCAGTATTTTTGCACTAAAACGTATTTATCAACATTTAAGGACTGCCTTATCTCTCACTTGTTCTTTGACATAATAGCCAATGTAACAGTGGCGTTGTAGGTCTGAGGTATTAGATCAGTTATTCTTGCAAAGCTGGTTAGCTACACACAGACACAATCATCAGTAACAGTGTGCATAGACTAACGAGTATCTGCACTTGAACACTCTTGATACTCTTGTTGCTGCCTTGTCTGTAGTAGAACCTACCAGGCCTAAATCAACTTTTTATTTTAGCTGGCTAAACAGAGCGAATCGTAGCCTTCACTCATGAGCCAATTACATTTTACATCATGCAGACACGGCCTTTGTGCTTGGGTTCTTGTGGTGGGTGGTGAGAACTCGCTGAGCATTTATTTAAAATGGATTGTTTGTTGTTGACTTTTGAGTCAGACCTACATCGACCTACATTGACCTACAATACTGGAAAAAAATACAACCATAATAGTTACCATTGCATACTTGTGTGTTTATGCATTTTCAAAGATATAATGTTTTCAGCTTGCAGACGCTGTGCAGATTTACAAGGACTTGGCCGGCATACCTGCCATTACTTCTGCTAAGGTGTGCACAGTCCAGTCAGATGATGGGCTGGTGTCCATATATTCAGAATGGACACAGAGAGACTTGGAGCGTATGGAAAAAACAAAGTACTCTCGAACCACAGTCTTAAAGAAGTCAGGAGACGGTTATCAAACTATCAGCTCCAGTGTACCTCATGAGCTTGGAACTGAGTAGGAATTTTAAAATTCGTATCGTGTTTTTATGCGACTTTATCCTTCTCAAAATATAAATAACTGGTCATAGAGAATTATGACGTATAGATGGCGCTTGGTATTCGCCCTAGCCGCCATGTTTCTTTTGTCTCTAAACCCATTGTTTAATTAGCGGTTACGATCATAGAAAATAACTCGCAAGTATTTCTTCACTGTTTATTGGTTACAGCAAACTACGAATGATCGTAACCTGAAAGAACAGAGACGGGGTAAATACTAGGTCGCTAACAAGTGACGTGTGATTACAATAGGTTAACAATGCTAGAGATGTGCTAAGGCTACAATAAATGAGGGAATCTTACCGCTAATTAAACAATGGGTTTAGAGACAAAAGAAACATGGCGGCTAGGGCGAATACCAAGCGCCATCTATATGTCATAATTCTCTAGGTCAGATCAAGACAAAGGCTACATGGTTGCCAGCATCCTGTCGAAGCTACTCATATTTTCATTTACTATTGCATCAAAAAAAATAAATCGGTTGCATGTGAAAATTGTGTCTAATTTTTCTGAAAGTTCTTGTGCGCATTATGAATACAATGCACGGAAGCTCAAGTTTTTTTAGATTGGGAAAACTAGTGGCCTGAATTGAAACCAAACTTGAGTTGTTATATCAAGTTAGTTTCAATTGTGAATACAAAATTCATACTTTCGCTTTCAGACTTTGGAATATGGAGTCACCCTCGGGAAATCTACGCGCTGTTGTCCGGAAAAGCAAATCGAGAAAAGGCGATGATAAATTTTTCATTGAGGTAGTAACCAAAATGTTATGAATGCACAACATTAAGACGAGTGTTAGGATTCTCATTTTAAAATGAGTTTTAGGTTTTGCACAATACATTTTAGTTTGAGCTTACTTTGAAAATTCGCTGTTCAAAATTCTTTTTCTTATTAATAAGTAACATTAGGAGTAATATTAAAATCACAAATTTAACTGGTGTAAAGTTACTTTTGAGTCAATGTATCAATATTTTCATTTGGCGAATACATTTTGGACAATTGTTCATCAAGCCTTGTATGCTGTAGTTATTCACCAGTTATTCACTAGGTGGCATTAGTGAAGGAAGATTCCTCATTTCAATAACATATGGAGAGTAAGATGCAGTTATCAGCATGGGGTATTGTAGATGCCGGGGGCTCCATTCAACTACCAGCATGTATATAGAGATACGAATTGATACACTGGCCCCACCTAGTGGATTTTGATTTTTTAACGTTTATTTCAAAAAATATAATGTATAATAATTAGAGGTAAGCCCAGAGAATTCCGGAAGGCATTATACCATGCTGAATTTTGAGTCATCATTTGTGTTTGTATGTTGACATCTTAATATACGTTGTGTTTCTTTAGATATGGAGTATCACTCGCAAACTGAAGACAATTGATGTCACTGCAGCTGACAAACACGGCGACATCTATGAGCCTGACGGTAAATATGACTGGTTATAGAATTTATTGTGTAGTTTCTAACACTGTTTTTCTAAATGACAATATAGTATTTGCCAAAAGTAATCGGATGTAATCTATTTCCAAAACAACTGATAATGAAGCGTCATGCCAGGAACATCTTTTATTAGTGAGTATTATTTCCACCTAACAATCTTTATGTTGAATTCCTGGTCCTGACAGAAGACTACCTTGACAGTGTGATTCACCCAAGGGTCATGTTAGAGAATCGAGTCATTTTGTCTATTTACTTGTAGCGTATACTCTTACTACCTAAACTTATATATACCCACATTCTTTCTAAAATCTGTTAAGTTTATGCCACTTATTGACAGAAAATTTGTTCCTTACTCAGATTTGAAGTGATTTCTGGGGTAGTTTGTGACTGAAAATTAGTATTTCTTGAGACCATGCTTGGAGCATTAAATGACCAGTAGTCATGTCAAGTCATTGGGCCTGATGTAAGTAGTGGAACATATATGACCAGTGATTATCTCAAGTCATAGGTCCTGGCATAAGCAGTAAAGAATTTTTGGTTAATTCCAAGCTGGGAAATCATTCTAATGTGAGTTGGGAACATCTTGAGGGAAATACGTTTGTTAAGTTGTGTGAATCATGAGTCAAAGGTGTACCCAAGGCCAGCACACAA
>NMRA01000692.1:178289-200976 GCA_002633005.1 Phoronis australis
CCATTACTTCTGCTAAGGTGTGCACAGTCCAGTCAGATGATGGGCTGGTGTCCATATATTCAGAATGGACACAGAGAGACTTGGAGCGTATGGAAAAAACAAAGTACTCTCGAACCACAGTCTTAAAGAAGTCAGGAGACGGTTATCAAACTATCAGCTCCAGTGTACCTCATGAGCTTGGAACTGAGTAGGAATTTTAAAATTCGTATCGTGTTTATATGCGACTTTATCCTTCTCAAAATATAAATAACTGGTCAGATCAAGACAAAGGCTACATGGTTGCCAGCATCCTGTCGAAGCTACTCATATTTTCATTTACTATTGCATCAAGAAAAATAAATCGGTTGCATGTGAAAATTGTGTCTAATTTTTCTAAAAGTTCTTGTGCACATTATGAATACAATGCACGGAAGCTCAAATTTCTTTAGATTGTGAAAACTAGTGGCCTGAATTGAAACCAAACTTGAGTTGTTATATCAAGTTAGTTTCAATTGTGAATACAAAATTCATGCTTTCGCTTTCAGACTTTGGAATATGGAGTCACCCTCGGGAAATCTACGCGCTGTTGTCCGGAAAAGCAAATCGAGAAAAGGCGATGACAAATTTTTCATTGAGGTAGTAACCATAATGTTATGAATGCACAACATTATGAAGAGTGTTAGGATTCTCATTTTAAAATGAGTTTTAGGTTTTACACAATACGTTTTAGTTTGAGCTTATTTTGAAAATTTGCTGTTCAAAATTCTTTTTCTTATTAATAAGTAACACTAGGAGTAATATTAAAATCACAAATTTAATTGTTGTAAAGTTACTTTTGAGTCAATGTATCAGTATTTTCATTTGGCGAATACATTTTGGACAATTGTTCATCAAGCCTTGTATACTTTTTAATATGCATTTGTATGTAACCCAAGCATGCTTTTTGCATTTAAAATCCAGACATACTTGCCACTTATGATTTAGTTCATTTGGTTTACTCATTCACTTTTTAGTTGTCTGTCGTCAGTGCAATATTGAACAGATCAAATCATTAAAAGTGTTGAGGTGTATGAGAAACTTGTTATTCACCAGTTATTCACTAGGTGGCGTTAGTGAAGGAAGATTCCTCATTTCAATAACATATGGAGAGTAAGATGCAGTTATCAGCATGGGGTATTGTAGATGCCGGGGGCTTCATGCAACTACCAGCATGTTTTTATATAGAGATACGAATTGATACACTGGCCCCACCTAGTGGATTTTGATTTTTTAACGTTTATTTCAAAAAATATAATGTATAATTATTAGAGGTAAGCCCAGAAAATTCCGGAAGGCATTATATCATGCTGAATTTTTAGTCGTTATTTGTGTTCGTATGTTGGCATCTTAAAATACGTTGTGTTTCTTTAGATATGGAGTATCACTCGCAAACTGAAGACAATTGATGTCACTGCAGCTGACAAACACGGCGACATCTATGAGCCTGACGGTAACTAACTATGACTGGTTATGGAATTTATTGTGTAGTTTCTAACACTGTTTTTCTAAATGACAATATAGTATTTGGCAAAAGTAATCGGATGTAATCTATTTCCAAAACAACTGATAATGAAGCGTCATGCCAGGAGCATCTTTTATTAGTGAGTATTATTTCCACCTAACAATCTTTATGTTGAATTCCTGGTCCTGACAGAAGACTACCTTGACAGTGTGATTCACCCAAGGGTCATGTTAGAGAATCGAGTCATTTTGTCTATTTACTTGCGGCGTATACTCTTACTACCTAAACTTATTTATACCCACATTCTTTCTAAAATCTGCCACTTATTGACAGACTATTTGTTCCTTACTCAGATTTGAAGTGATTTCTGGGGTAGTTAGTGACTGAAAATTAGTATTTCTTGAGACCATGCTTGGAGCATTAAATGACCAGTGGTCACGTCAAGTCATTGGGCCTGGTGTAAGCAGTGGGACATAAATGACCAGTGATTACCTCAAGTCATAGGTCCTGGCATAAGCAGTAAAGAATTTTTGGTTAATTCCAAGCTGGGAAATCATTCTAATGTGAGTTGGGAACATCTTGAGGGAAATACGTTTGTTAAGTTGTGTGAATCATGAGTCACAGGTGTACCCAAGGCCAGCACACAATGGTGCAAGTTAAATGTTTGGTTACACACTCAGACACCTAACATGATCTGTTGAATACTTTCAAATGAACTTGTTTCACCACCATAGTTTGACTACTCAGTTATTGGCAAGTCTCACTCCACTGTGTCCATTACAACTGTAGGGATTATGTAACTAGTTGTATGTATATTTTTAATTTTAATTTTAATTTCAATTATCTTGTCACAGGGCTTGGAATTTTCCGCGGAAACGCGGATTTCCGCTTTTTTCAATGTGCTTTCCGCTTTTTTTATAATATTTCCACGTAAAAAAATCGGATTTGATATAAAATTTCCGCGGCAAATTCCTTTCTTACCGCGGCGTTGCAGACGACGTTCACCTCGAAAAGCGGAAGTTGCTCTTTATGTTTCGGAGGAACTTAAATTGTCAACATTGCCGGGGCATCTGGGACAGCGTGGTGTGATTTTCAATGGCGTCTCGTGTTATTGTTAAGCGCGGCGGCAAATACTACCGCTCTGCAGCCAAAAATGTGTGGGTTGGGAGTGCATGGGCGAGCTAAAAGGACGCAGACGCATGCTACTGATGGTACTGATGGTGGTAATGTTTTTTTTTTTTAGTCCTCCCGATTTTTGTTGGCGAAAGGTTCACATTGACCATTTCAAGACTGTTTATCGGGCATGATTTGGGCCATAAAAGTTTCAAAGTTTCCACGTTTTGTTGTCAGTATTACATGTTAACGAGGCTATGTGTTGTCTGTTTCTGTTTTCATTAATGGTCAACATGTATAAAGCCTACTATTCACTAATTTTTAGGTGCTTTTGGATCCCTTGACTGGTCCTCTTCAGAGGGTCACTTGCTGTATGTGGCTGAGAAAAAGCGAGCTAAGTCCATGTCATATTTTGATCCAAAGGCTGAGCAGGCATCGGAGGATTCTGATGAAACACCAAAAGGTAATAACAGCTAGTCAAAGAAAAATTAAATCTTTTCCACTGCACTATTGTACTTATTGTGTTTAACCCCTTGTGACGTGTATTTGGAGTGATGGTCATATCTGGTGTGGGAATCTTTACCTGTTCGGCCATTACAATCATTCCAATATTCCTCTAGGAGGTAGCGGGGCGCTCCCAAGGACTTAAGGATTTTTAGTAGTTAGTACCATAATACAGTTGAACATAGTTAAATTCTCTTTGATTATTAACTTTCTTGGAAATAGCAACAGTTGGTTCGTTCACAAACTACCGATGAATGTAGCATATTTGCTTGCAGTATTGGATCCTTGAAGGATGGCTTGAAGGGCTTCCAATACAACATAGCACTCGTCTGGTTTTCCATTCACTGCGACTTATGTTGCATTCATCGTCAAACTTTCATTCCTAACTTATCTGCCACTAAATGCTCACTTACTCCTCTACGTTTTTTTAAGCAAGGGAACATATTAATCATAATTTTTATGAGACTTGGGTTTCATTTCAGTCTAGCTGCTATACACTCCCTTTCTTTCTCAGTATGCAGTAGAATACAGTAGAATACAATATAATACAGTAGAATACAGTAGAATACAGTGCAATACAGTATAATACAGTAGAATACTGTATAATACAGTAGAATACAGTATAATACAGTAGAATACAGTAGAATACAGTGCAATACAGTGTAATACCGTCACTGTAGAATATATTAGAATGCAACAGTATGCAGTAGAATACAGTATAATACAGTAGAATACAGTATAATACAGTTGAATACAGTATAATACAGTAGAATACAGTAGAATACAATGCAATACAGTACAATACAGTACAATACTGTCACTGTAGAATATATTAGAATGCAAAAGTATGCAGTAGAATACAGTACAATACAGTATAATATAGTATAATACTGTAGAATACAGCATAATACAGTAGAATACAGTGCAATACAGTAGAATATAGTGCAATACAGTACAATACAGTACAATACCGTCACTGTAGAATACATTAGAATGCAACAGTATGCAGTAGAATACAGTACAATACCATCACTGTAGAATATATTAGAATGCAACAGTATGCAGCAGAATATTGTAGAATACAGTACAATACAGTGCAATACAGTTACTGTAGAATACAGTAGAATGCAGTTGTATTCAGTAGAATACTGTAGAAAACGCTAGCTGTCTAGCATAACTATTCCTTAATAGTTGATGAAAAATTAATAAACCAGTCATCTGGTCAACTGTTGTTTAATCACCAAAGTTGTGAGGGCACCGTGCCTCCTTGAATTAATCACATACTACATAATCGATAATTATTAGTTTTCCTGTATGGATAAACATCCATGATTTTATTACATCTGTTTCTTCTATTAAATTTATTTACTAGACTTAATTTACCTGTTTCTGTTTTGTTTATTGCCATACCTGTTTGTCCTAATACTTTCACAAACTAAATACACAATGTTATGAAATTGATAGAGCAGAACTTACTTGTGCAGTATATCCTGATGAACAAGGTAGTTCACTATTAGTCAGACTTTCTTACTTATTATTTATATGTTAAGCCATGTATTGTTTTTCCTAATAAATATATCCATTTCCTGTAACCAGGTGATGAGAATGTGTTTCATGAAGAATGGGGGGAGCTCCTTGTTGGTAAACACCAACCTGTATTGTGCGTGTTGGATGTGGACACAGGATGTGTCAGTGTGCTGGAGAATGTACCTGAGGATATCTCACCTGGTCAGGTAAAACACAAGTCTATTAATCATTAGGCGAAATGATTGTAATAGAATCTCAGGGATTACAGGGACTATAAACTTGACACGCTTTTATCAGCGATTTCAATAGTGGGGGCAATAAGCATGGTAATTACGTCTGGTCTGGCAATGGAACTACTTTTAACTGAATGGTAAGATGCCTTGAACGTCAGCACAACATTCACATATGAAACTTTTTTTCGGTGGCCAAATTTACGATTCAGTAACACCGCGCGACATTAAGTTTATACAGTACAGCACTTTTTCGACATGTCTATTTAGTTAACTCAATATCTACAGAATTAGAAGGTTCAGGAGAAGCACAGTCTAGTCGCATTACAATGTACCTGTCGTTTATATCGTTCGATCGCTACAATATACCGCATTTGCCCTAATAAGGGCTCATGCCCCTATAAGCGCCCCCCATGCGTTTTCAGACTTTGCTAAAATAAACGCCCAGTCCATGAACGCCGTGTACATGCGAAAAGTGCCTTACCTACAGTTCTAAAATTCTACAGTAACGTCTTCAATTTATCAATAAGATCCAATAATCCTGAAAAAAATCATTGTGCACGGAATTTGTAGACCAAGAGCCTCGCCGCTATGTCGGTAATACTATTTACGTGTGACTATACACTTCAATCTTCCGCCGTGCTTCAAAAAGAGCGCAAGTTTTGCTGATCTTTTGAGGGACTTGTCTTATTATGGTCAGGCCTTTCAGAGCAGACGCAGCGTACTTGTCAAAGGGATTGTATTGTACCTTTCCTGTACAGATCTTCTCCCTCAACAGGAATCCAAAAATCTCTTTGTACCCGTGAAAGCCGCAAATCGAAGACTCACAAAAATTTGACCTTTGTTCAGTTACAAGCACGTGGCTAGGAAAACGTGGTTAGGAAGCGCGCGCTACATTCAAGAATCTGTCATCGAAGATTAGTCTTCCGGAACTATCTATTCATGAAACAGGTAGCATAGCATTGGCAAGAAATAAATACTCACTGGTACTTATTTCGGAAAGTTTCTAATACTGTAAAAAACGTTTGCGTTTGGGAATTATTAAATTAGTTGTAATTGGTGTTTTTTAAAGTCAAAATGACCCAGTGATAGTCAACACTTCTGCACCCTTACACCTCCGAATCTCCCGAAATATATCTCTTAGGCTGTCACACATCCAGTCACCCGGCAACTCCATGACATCGACCTTACCAA
The DNA here is from genome assembly GCA_002633005.1 of Phoronis australis. Lineage (NCBI taxonomy): Eukaryota > Metazoa > Phoronida > Phoronidae > Phoronis > Phoronis australis. The sequence goes on from NMRA01000692.1 coordinate 184,338, forward strand.
GACAATTCTTGAGCGGTTTTAGCAGATGTGATCAACAAGTGCTAAACAAAACACGTTCTGCTTTACTGCTTGTGTTAATTTCTGTAGTTACCATGAACACCAAGATCTTTACATCGCGTTTACTCTGGCAAATGAAATCTGATGACTCGCACGCTCTCGCTCGCTCGCACAATACACAGGCGAACTTCAAAACAAACTTCAAACGACAACATGTGTGTTCATCCAGAGATTTTCCTCGTGTTGCGGAGTACGATCTAGTGTATATTTGGACTTAATATGTAGTTAATCCCGACTCCGCTGGAACTTTAATATCACAGGGATGCTATTTTGAAAATTTAAGGAGGACTTCAGGTTTACTTATTTGTTGAGTCGAAACTATATTTTTACTCAAGAATTCAACTTGACCTATCGGCGTTCGCGAGGCAGCGACGCATCAGTCGGCAAGTCTTTGCACTGGGATTTTCTGCAAAATGTTCGTAATTTAACAGCAAAGTTTGATAGCAATGCACTGCAATTTTGTAGAAACTCTGTCATAGGTTACAGATGCGTCACAGAGCGTAAATTTGATGAATTCTAGCTTACAATTTCACCTGTTTTGGAGACCAGGTTTCAACCACTTTTGGGCTATAATAAGCCCCCCCCTTCCTGAAGCGAATTTTTCTAAGTGCCCTGGGCACTTATTAGGGCGAATACGGTATTGTATTGTCTCACTGATACGAAATGCACATCGAGGACAGTAATTAACATGTCTCTCCAAGATTACCAGGGGGTTGTATTTTCACTAGGTGACTTCAAAAATAGCTACAACCCCCATTAATAACTTGGTTTCATTGTCATATGTCCATTTTAGTCTTTGCATGAATGACACTAGCATGAGATCGCTGTTGAGATTGTTTGTTCCAATCCAGGCACTCTGGGTACCAGGTGACAGTGGTGTGGTATTCGTCGGCTGGTCACATGAACCGTTCAGGCTTGGAATTACTTATTGTCCTATCAGAAGCAGCGCCATCTATCACATTGATTTCCAGTCAGCAACATGTAGTAAGTGAGGCCTTTTTGTCTATTTTTTACTTAAGTTTTGTTTTATTATAGTCACATATGTTAGACACTGTTGTACTTTAATCCATTGTGCATGGAAAAAGGGCCGTTTTTTGCCAAATTATTTCAGCAGATATTATTAATAAAGTTTGTCTGTGTGTAGCATTGAGAGAGACTGATTTAGCTCAAAAACGTATGCTAATGCTTTTATTTACCAAATGAAATTGATTACTTACTTTTTTTCAAAATCCGACTGGTATTCGACTAAGGATTTTTATGCTTGTATTTACCGACGGGTTCTCAAATGTCTGCGGATTACCTGGTTTCTTTTGATTCAGGAATGTTTCGTGAAATGTCTGAAAGAAGTGTCACAGAGATTATCATCTGCAGCACAGTACACATCAAAAGTAAATGGACAAAATTCCGCTTAACTGTCCAATTGGTAATGACCAGTCATGACTGGTTATGACCTGTCTTGATTGGCAATGAACAGTCATGTCAAGTAATGACTGGTAATGACCTGCACACATCCTAACTGGTTATGACCAGTCATGACTGGTTATGACCTGTCTTGATTGGCAATGAACAGTCATGTCAAGTAATGACTGGTAATGACCTGCACACATCCTAACTGGTTATGACCAGTCAGGACAGGTTATGAACAGTCATGTCAAGTAATGACTGGTAATGAACTGCACACATCCTGACTGGTTATGACCTGTCAAAGTGGGAATGTTCTTCTTTCCACCTACTCTGACTGGAAAATAGTTCCACTTGCACTGCAACATCATGACTGGGTAAACTGCATACGCTCAGTTATCATGTTAATGCCAGGTCATTTTTTGTTCGACTTTTGTGCTCATTTGAAACATTTGCTGAAGTTTGCCATTATTTTGTCTCTCTTCAGCTGTAGTGGGCTCCCTAGACCAGTCTGTTCGCAACCCTATCTTCAGCCCAGACAAAACCAAGTTGGTTTTCCTCCAGAATCCTGTCGGTGGCCCCCACATAAGGTGTTCACAGCTTGTACAGGTTGGAAGTTAATAACATGTAGTGTGGACTGCATTAGACTTATGTTAATTCAGCTTAGATTTGCTTTAAACCCATTTTGTGTCTGAAAAAAGCTTGAACCACTTATCTTTATAATTTGTCTTTTGTAACTTATTATCAATTACTTCCCTTCACAGACTAGAAGTGAGCTTGTCAATACCTGTGGCCAGGGTCTCATCTCTGAACTCAGATTAGAAGTGAGCTTTTCAATACCTGTGCCCAGGGTCTCATCTCTGAACTCAGACTAGAAGTGAGCTTGTCAATACCTGTGCCCAGGTTCCCATCTCTGAACTCAGATTAGAAGTGAGGTTTTCAATACCTATGGCCAGGGTCTCATCTCTGAACTCTGATTAGAAGTGAGCTTTTCAATACCTGTGCCCAGGGTCTCATCTCTGAACTCAGATTAGAAGTGAACTTGTCAATACCTGTGGCCAGGGTCTCATCTCTGAACTCTGATTAGAAGTGAGCTTTTCAATACCTGTGCCCAGGGTCTCATCTCTGAACTCAGATTAGAAGTGAGCTTGTCAATACATGTGGCCAGGGTCTCATCTCTGAACTCAGATTAGAAGTGAGCTTGTCAATACCTGTGCCCAGGGTCTCATCTCTGAGCTCAGACTAGAAGTGAGCTTGTCAATACCTGTGGCCAGGGTTTCATCTCTGAACTCAGACTCAAAAGCAAATTAATCATGCCACTTGATTGTCATACAAATTTGCAAGTTTTCTCGAAGTATGCAATGCAATAGGTCAATTTTTAGTTACATTATGATTACATAAAATAGTGACCCTGGCAGTTTATTATAAGTATCTGAAGCTACGTATAAAATGACCGGTTATGAGCCTCAAGAAGTTAGACTTACTGAGCCTTGTCTTGAGTTATAACAAATTGTAAATTCAGTTACCATTAAGGGGCTCCGAATTTTGAGAACCAGTTTTCTCCACTGAATAACAAGAATCCAACTGGTTCTCAAAATCCAGGACTCTGTTTCTGTCAAATTTTCCCATGTCTAGAATTCACTTCTAATTTGAGGTGAGGAACAATTTGAGACCAATAAAGACTGGTAATTATTTCAGACAAGGCTTGTAATGGAAAGAACCAGATTTATTTCAGACCAAGCTTGTAATGGTAACATTTTAAGTTTTTCACACAAGACATATTTGTTGCAGCCTTGTGATATATGAGAAACTTCCTTTGTGACCTTGACCTTATGGCTAATCCAGATTGTTGTCTCAAAAGACTGTCTCGTTTTTTCACAAACTTGCACTTAGTTTTCTATTCCTTAGGTGTCTAAAGCTCATTTTTCAACAGTGACAATCTGACAGAGATGTATTTATGCTCTCACATATTATGTGGGTGCATATTGCTGTCATCTCGGTCTGGGCGTCCAGCGTCTGCAGCTGTATCTCTTAAATTCCTCACAGGATCTTGATAAAATTTGGCAGATTTGTTTCTTTGAAGCTGACGATGGATGACGACAAATTTCAGACCTCTCCAATTACCGGTGTGCCCCCTAGTGGCACTTTTAGTTTTTTTACGCTTACATCTGTATCTTGAAAGGTCCTCAACGGATTTTTATGAAATATGGCACATAGACATCAATTAGATTACGCTACCCTCCCGCTTTCGGATGGATTCGAGTTATTTTCCGCCACCCAGTGGCCATTTTTGCTGTTTTTTGGCGTCCGCCTCTCTATCAACCAAACCTTTCTAAGTATGATTGTAAATATCTGCATGTATGTTCTTAGTGTGAAGAGGACGGTTGACGATGATTTTGCGACAACTTCAACTACTGTGGCGCCTCTTGGTGGCAGTTTTTTGTACCTGTAGCTGTATCTCCTAAACCCACTGCAGGAGCTTTATTAAAGTTGGGAAGTGTATTCATAATGAAGTTGACCCGAGACGACGACAATTTTAAGTTGGATTGGTCGAACAGTGTGTCCCCTAGTGGCAATTTCATTTTCTTCCATTTTCCTCTGTTTCTCTGAAGTTGCTTGATGTATTTTGATGAAATTTAATAAATTGTTTTCTATTAACATGACATGTTCTCGTTTTCGAACATATTTTGCACCATCTAGTGGCCATTTTTATGACACACTCATAGAAGTTCACAGTTTGCGGTGCATTTCGTGGGCGCATTTTAATGCTCTGCGTCGCTCTTGTTCATATTATTGCAGTGACAAAGGCTTCAGTCTTGTCATCTTCAGAAGCGGAAAACATCTGACAGTTTTTTGTCATTTTAGGATGAAAACATGAAACTTTTAGACTTCGAGTTCGTATACTAACTGAATTTCAAAAGTCTTGAACATCAGTTTTGTGTTCATCTAGAAACTGTCTTCGTGTCACTGAACTTGCTTTATATGGCATGTACTAAACACATGGATTTCTATTTTAGTGTGACTGGCAGACAAAGTGTTGTTCAGTCATAGTAGACATCATACATAAACCAGGTAAAGTATTTAATTACACGGTGAGCTCAGGTGTTGGTTGTATCATGATCACATAATGACTTGTGTTTCAAGTTACGATGAAATAAGAATGGAGCAATCTATCAAGTCAAAAATATCAGCTGTAAGCTCCGTCCCGGTGACAGCGTAGATTTACTTCACGTTTCAAAATTAAATGAAAACATTGGGCATTCGCTGTTGAGTTCATCTTCAGTACGAGTTATCAAAACATCATTTGATATTACTTCAATCTTTAACTTTGACTTTTGGAGGAAAGATCAACCTCAGTAATGTTTATTTTGTGTTGTTTAGTCTCTATTTCTTTCTTAAACATATATGCTAATAGTCAACAGAGAACAAGTAATGGTTAATAAAATATATATTAAATCTGTACCTGCCAGTGAAATAATATGAAGGAATCTCTAACAAATGAAATTTAAGTTTTCACTATGTCAGGTTCATGCGATTATAGATTCATTTCCTTTTGTTGTAGAAAGTGAAGATTTCCAAGGTCTATTCCTTCTCTCTCTGGCGCCGCGGTGTTGGGTGAAGGACAGCACAAGGCTTGTACTTCAGTCATATTGTCGCAGTAAACAGGTACACTACTAACAGGTATACAAGTACAGTAAAAAGGTACACATATAAACAGGTACACACAAACAGGTACACTCAAACGGGTACACACAAATGGGTACACACAAATGGGTATGCACAAACGGGTATGCACAAACACAACAACTACAGTAAATGACTTCAGTTAGGGACGCAACATGGTCAAAAGTCTTCAGTTTTGGGACACATTATGGTGGACATATGAAATTTTACTTTGTAAAATTTTTCAACAAAACTGACTCAGAAAATTATATTTTGCTTTTAACCTTTTTTGTATGCCATTGTTGTTGCAAAAACATTTGTAACGATGTTAAGTAAGCCTCTGAGAAACAGAAAAGTGACATTTTTTAAAATTAATTTCCCACTTTGGAAAAAATTTACAGGAGAAGAATCTCAGAAGAAAATAAGCATCAGTAGAGAATCAAGCTCACAATGTTGTCACGTGCTTTTGGAAACTGCACAGTCGTGGCACATGGTAGTGCAAGAACTTGCACCCTTTTGCGTGGCTGGTCGCAGGATTTTCAGTGTCATGTTAAAAGTACCAATATGGTTTTTATGCATTGTGACTTGAGTGGATAAATGTTGTCTGCTTCATTGTAAAGTTGTGAAGCTGTCCTGTCTTCACTATTTCAGGAGTTGTTCATCGTCAACACAGACACGAGAAGCATTACTAGACTAACTAAAGGTAGAGCTGATATTTGTTATTATAAAACGTGCTGTGCTTTTAATTTGTCAGTGTAGAAAAAAGATTCTTTCTCTTGTTATTTCTGCCTCCAGTTTCAGTAGCACGAGTAGGAGAGAGTTTCAACTTGTGTTGTATTCAGTCCTAGTCCGCTATGGCTTACTTCCCAGCAGCACCCGGTATTGAAGCCATGACCTTTCATTTCAAAGCTCACCACTCTAGACAATATAGACACTGGCTGTTTGAGTTCACAGAGTAATGTTGTTACCCAATGAATGTTTACAACTAATTCACATATACTAAGGTATAGTGTTATACAACGCCCCCTGGTGCTGGACACTCATATTCGTACTTCACTGTGTTCTATTCAAGTCATTTTGCCTCTTCTTCTTTTCCTTTAAAATTGTATCATTTGGGATATCACTTTAGTAGTTATTGTTATCATCTCGTACATTATTTAACTGTGTAGTAGTAACTGTTATACTTTGGACCACCAGGCGTGGTTACTTTGCGAATAATAAATGTGTCAAAAGGTCAATGCTTCAATCCGATGCCGTCACGCGTTTAGCCAGTTACAGTTAGTGTGTAGACGACAAAAGTAATCAGACAAAATACTCTTTCCCCATCATAATTGTTTCACTGGTACTTTCTAGATGACAAGATTGGCACCTGGTCTCTGCTGGACGTTCATGATGACATTATCGTGGCATCTGCCGCGTCACCATCAAGTCCAGGCAAGTTGGTGAGTTGAATTGTTGACATAATTTATGAAGGGATGCTTACATAGAGCAGACACCATTTTGTGAGAGAGGGGATTTTAACCATGTACCTGTATTGAGCATTCAGCGTAGTGGTATTCGTTTTGGATAATTTTCCATACGATTAGGAAATTCTATTTGTTGTATCATTTACAGAAATTTTGTCTCTTGATTCTTGAATCCTTTCCTTTTAAGAGTGATGACCTTGACAAATTGTGTGTCAGCCGGAAAGATGAACACCACTGCAGCAATGTCAATGTTTTTCAATTTGACAGTTTCTGAGGCAGTGTATCTCTTTAATACCTTAATTGGTCTTTTAATATTATGATTTTATGCAGGTGTTTGGTTTTTTACCTGGTGTGGGTGAGGAGCAAAGTATAAAATGGTGTTCTTTAGACCAAGAGGAGGCACAGCTGGAGGATGTATGCTGGACCATACTGAAGCACCATGTGCCTGAAGGTCATGTGAACAGAGGCAAGGATGGGTATTATGGTAAGTGTTCATGGTGTTGGGGCATCAGAATAAGCACATATTTAGAAAGGATGAAATATAAGGTGACAGAAAGTCATGCGAATGCAGGCAGGGGTATGGGTGTTTTGGTGAGCTTTACCTTAGCGTTCACATGTTGTTGTACACCTTGGTGTCGGAATGCTGTGTGAACGGAGTCAAAAATGAGTATTGGGAATTTTATGGGGATGGCTTTGTACTTAAATATTTCAAGTAATGAGAAGTAGTTCCTATTTATTTAAATATCCTCTTTTCATGCATAATGTGCTCTACATATAATAAAAATCTCCCATTTTGTTTCAACTCTAGATGGCTGACTGTTTTCAGTTCAGATATCAATCTGGTCTGCTGTTTTGGCTAAAAAGCATTCGCAGCAATCTTGTGTCTAGTATCGCACACACCAGGACCATGTCCATTTATCTACCGTGCTTCACAGGGTCACTGTCTACCAATCAAAACATTTCTATCGTTGAGGTCATTGCTCATGTGATTAATCCTTTTTTCACACTAATACAACATTACCCATAATACCATGTCATTGGCAAACAAATTTCTGTTATGAAGATGATGGCACCTTTCGTTTTTGTGATGGATTGGACGTATTCTGCTCCAAGTAGTGGCTATTTTAATTTTTTTTACTTTGATTTTTGTCATATGCTTCTGTATTTGCCAAACTCCGCAGAGGATCATCATAACAAGAGCCTGACTGGTGTAGATTTTCTAATGAGCCCAACTGCTGTGGTGCCCCCTAGTGACATTTTTTTCATAACTGTATCTCTTACACCCCTTGAAAGATGATTTTGAAGCTTGCAGTTGTATTCCTATTAACTTGGAAGCAGATGGACAAATGTGACTAACACTGTCGTTCCTTATGGCAGTTTGTTTCTTAATATGTTAATTGCCTTCGTACCTTTGGATTTCTTTGTCAGATTTTCGTGAAATTTGGAAAATAGTTTTGAAAGACGATGACACCTTCCTATTTTTGGATGAGTTCAATTTATTCTGTGCCATCTAATGGTCATTTTTATGATACAAACAAACACCCCTAAAAGCAACACCGTTTTTAGTGGAGTCGTGGGTGCATTTCAACGTTTCTCATTAATCTGACTTATTCTAATGGAGAAGAAACTTATAACAATCAACATTTAGGGTGTGATACATTCTTGTGTAACTTTGTGTTTTGTGAAGCATTTGTTATAAGAGCCATGCAAATAATGACATTGGCAACTGTGTTTGTGAAACAACAAGTCTGCTGCAGTACACACTATCTAGTGACTAATGTCTGTTCCAGCTGACCTTGACTATGAGAGTGTCTTATTGACCCCCAAGGGCAGTGACACCCCGCCACTTATCATTTACCCTCATGGTATGTACTGTAAACTTTTAATGAAACTGTTAAATTTACAATTCAACCAGACCAGGAGAGTTTGTCTGACTAAGGTAACATCCAAAGGGCATAGTGTAATGACAAGAATATATTTACTTTGCTCGAGATGAGATATCTGACTAATGCACAGTCATCCACCTTATGTTAGTTTTACTATTTCATAGTTTTTAATTAACGTCAATATCAAATAATTAATTAAACTGGCCATAAAGTCTCTAACAGAAGCCAGGTTTCAAACAGAATCAAGTTTCCAGTTAAATACAGGTTGTAGGCTCTGATTAGTTAAAACTTGGTCTCTGTTACTAGTTTTAAATACTGAACGTGTCTGTCATTTTTATTCGCCCCATATTTTTATGTGGACGCATTATGCCGTCATCTCCGTCTGTCCGGCATCCGTCCGGCGTCTGGCATTTGCTGCTAATTCTCCAAAAGCCTTTGACGTACGTTCATGAAATTTTTGCGCATATGTTCCTTTCATGGATGAGACGGCATGAGCGAACTTTCGGACTGATCCAAGTACCGGTGTGCCCCCTAGTGGCAATTTTGTCTTTTTACGCTTACGTCTATATCTTTAAAGGTCCTCACCGTATTTTCATATAATTTGGCAAATAGGCATGTATTAGTAAGATGACGCTATCTTCCCATGGATGGATTCAACTTAGTTTGCGCCACCTAGTGGCCATTTTTGCTGTTTTCGAGTCTGTTTTTTGACGTCCACCCCTCTATCAACCAAACTGCTCTAAGCATGATTGTGGAAATTGGCATGTACGTTCTTACTATGAAGAGGACGACTGACGATAATTGTCCGATGATTTGGACTACTGTGGCACCTCCTAGTGGCAATTTTAGTTTTACCTCTGTATCTTCAATTGTTCTTAACGGATTTTCACAAAATTTGGAATATATCTATTGGTGAGGGCTGTTCCAGTAAAATCCGTGTGGGGGGACGGCAGTAGAAATAAAAATTCATAGGTGGTGGTCTTTAGAAAAAAACTCAAATTATGGGTGGTCGTTCCTGTAAGCAGTGATGTATTAAAAATGGTTTTTTTTTTGACCTGTTACTGTTGACAGGTTGGTTACTTCAGCTGTGAAAACTCAAAAAAATGCATCTGGCATATATCCTAACTTATCCCAAAACAAAAACCCCATTTTGCCAGTGAACAGAGTGCAATATGTTCACTAAGCCATTAATCAAGTCATGGGCAACTTGATTTGACCAAACTGTTTGTCTGCAGTCCTATTCAATTGAAAAGTTCTGCAACACTAAACTGGTGTTAACACATATAAGAAAATTGATGATTTTTAAATAAAAAGTATGAGGATTAAGATAAACAAGTTCCAATATTCACTTGACATAGAAGTATAAAAGAGTTCGTGGAGACAGTTTGAGATTCATAGATCCTTATAATTGAAAAAATGTTCATTGAAATTATAGGCACATGGTGAACAGAGACACCTGGTGGCTACCAAAAGTATTGCTCACAGGCTGCTTTAGTTTTTGACAATATTGGACAAGACAACTAGTTCTTGTCTGTCAATCATCTAAGTTCTTAACAGGTCCTCCTGGAGGCAATTTGTTTGCAAGTGTTGGATTTTATATTTTAACCTATTAAAAATAATTAAAAAATTATGGGTCATGGGTTGGAGAAATAAATGAAAAATATGGGCGGTGGGTACGAAATAAAAGTGCCTTCCCCCCCCTCCCATACAGATTTTGCTGGAACAGCCCTGAGCTGATCCTCCCGTTTTCGTATGGAATCAAGGTACTTTGAGCTACCTAGTGGCCATTTTTTCTGTTTTCGAGGCTGTTTTTTTTTGGCGTTCACCCCTCGATCAAGCAAACCATTCTAAGGATGGTTTTGAAAATTGGTTTATATTTTCTCAGTGTGAAGAGGACAGTTGACGATAACGAATTCGACTACTGTGGTGCCTCCTAGTGGTAGTTTTGTTTTGTGCCCATAGCTGCTTCTCCTAAACATACTGCAGGATCTTTATTACATTTAATTGTATTTATATGAAGCTAACAACAGATGACGACGTCTTTCAGGCGGATCCAATGAACGCTGTGCCTCATAGTGGCAATTTCATTTTTTCCGTTTTGTTTGTTTCTCTGAAGTTCGTTGACAGATTTTATGAAATTTGGTAGTTAGTTTTCTATTAAAAAAGCGATAGCATGTTCCTGTTTTCAGTTGGTTTGGACGTTGTTGCGCCATCTAGTGGCTATTTTTATGAAACAAATAAACAACCCTAGAAGCACACCGTTTGTGGTGCATTCGTGGGCGCATTTCAACGCTCCGTGTTGCTCTTGTATATGAATGCTGTACAGAGATACGGTAAAAATGTGACACATTGGAGCATACAAATGAAAGCTGGTGATACTCTGTGAGCTGCTTCTAAAGCATAGTTGTATCTCTTGGAAACTTGCTTTTAATAACAAAATTACAGTTTAGTCTTTTTGTTTAAAGTTTCTAAAGCACCTCTGTTTGTGATTTGTTTATTTCTCTATAAAGTGTACTTTGTAGGTGGGCCACATTCTGTATTTCCATCAGACTATATCGTCCAAACCAGTGGTCTTTGCAAATGTGGATTTGCAGTGCTCCTAGGTAGGATGCAGCTTCAACATATACTGATTCAAACTTTTAAAACATGATTTTCTGCCCTTAATGTGACTTTCATTGGTTTTTGTCCATTTCATGTTATGTAGAGCCTTATGTGCATGTCTGTAAAGTTTGCTCAATATCTACAAAGCTGTAGTAATAGTACCTAGTATTTTGTGAGAGTAGAAAGCCAGTAGAATTTGAGTTGGGACTTTTGACTAAGCTTCCATTGACTGGGTCACATGATTATGTTTTTTCAGTGAAATTTAGCGAAAAAAGGTTCATGCATAGCAAAACAATGGTACAAGTAAACCAAACTTTGGTTTATGGAAATGTTCAACGTGAAGTCTCAAAAGTTGTGTCACAGTTTTTTGGATTACTATTTCATTTTCATTTTATCAAACTTTCATTTTTTTCCTTAAAAATAAAACAGTTGTATTTTTCGTAACCCCTCATGTATGGGTCGAGCATTTTAAAAATAACTCCTAACTCCATTTTGCAGAACAGTGCATTAATTACAGTATCTGAAATTTTCGTGTGAATCTGATCAGTCATTTTTGAGATGTGATGTTCTGAATTGAGGCAAATATGGAAACTTGTCTTTGATGATATGTAAAGTTAAGCACAACAAATGCTAAGAACCATCATTGGTGAACAATGTAAAATACTGTCTGCAGCAGTATTTGTTTTGTAAGTTTTGATTTTTGTAGTAAATTATCGAGGTTCAGCTGGATTTGGACAGTGGAGTGTGGACTCCTTGCCTGGAAATGTTGGGAGCCAGGATGTTTTGGATGTCTACGTATGAATTTTTTTAGTTTATGCTGATTCTCTTTGTTTCCTGTTTTGACTCTCAAGATTGTAAAATGTAAACATCTGATTCGAATTTCAAGGTTTTGTTAAGAAAACAAAAGCCTGTTTTTTTACCTCAGCCATTGATCTCTCCATCCATGTTACGTGGAGATGGAATATTATGCATAATATTGTTCTTAATCACTCTTCAACATGTTTCATTCACTGTTGTGCCTAATTGAATTTTACTGATATCAAAATAATGAAATGAAAGGTGGAGTGATTATCTGGTCATCGTTTGTTTTCAGGATGCAGCCATGCAAGTGTTTGAAAGTGGAGTTGTTGATAACAAAAACGTGTTTGTAGCAGGAGGTTCTCATGGAGGCTTTCTTACGGCTCATCTGATTGGCCAGTTCCCTGTAAGTGCATCTGATTGGTCAGTTTCCTGTTAGTGCTTTGTTGATTCATATATAGAAGATAAAACAAATTTGTGGAGATAACTGCTCTATTGTTCACTGGTGTACTCAAGTCCGGTCGTCCCATGGGGTTGCTCAGACAGGTTACACAATAGAGGTCGCTCCAGTCATAAAGTTTTCTGCTATTCTTCTGCTCCTGCAGAATATACATCTCTAGCACTCAGTTTTTATGAACTTTACTTTGAAAGCTCTTGCAAAATTCCTCTTGTAAACTAACACTTGTCTAGAATTTTTCTTGAAACTTGACTATTAAGCTGCGGTTCCACTGTCTACTTTTAAACTACGATTTTCTACGTGAACAGGTTTTCGCAAGAGCAAAAGTCGAAAGTGATTTTGATGTCATTCATTTCTTTCAGGCGCTTTCCAAAGCAGCTGTCTTAAGAAACCCAGTAATCAACATAGCTTGTAAGTGTTGTTTAGATACTATAGCATACCAGAAAACACAGTGATGATGATCTGTGGCATCTCAGTCAAACACAGTGATGATGATCTGTGATATCTCAGTCAAACACAGTGATGATGATCTGTGATATCTCAGTCAAACACAGTGATGATGATCTGTGATATCTCAGTCAAACACAGTGATGATGATCTGTGATATCTCAGTCAAACACAGTGATGATGATTTGTGGTTTCTCAGTCAAACACAGTGATGATGATCTGTGATATCTCAGTCAAACACAGTGATGATGATCTGTAATATCTCAGTCAAACACAGTGATGATGATCTGTGGCGTCTCAGTCAAAGTTTTCCTTTTTATGGCAAATGTAACATGGTATAAAAAGACAAAGGTGAAAGTAATGTTAATAGTTATGAAAATGGTTACATGTCCCTTTTCCGTTATAGAATCAAACTTTAAACCATTTACTTGCCATTAAGATTATGTTGAACTTTACTGACCAGTCGGTGTATTATGCCAAATATCTACAAACTATAAATCTTAACTCTGTAGAAGTATTTTCTGAAAGTAGAAAGCCTGTGAAATTTTTGACTGTACGAATCTGTCATTGATTGGGTCACATGACCATGTCTTTTTAGTAAAATTTAGCAAAAAAAAAACAAATTAAGGTATATTGATTGCCAAACAACGATGTCAATAACAACAATGTCAATAACAGCGGTGTCGATAACAACGGTGTCGATAACAACAGTGTCGATAACATGGTCAAATATTGTTTGATATAAATTCCAAGGTGAGATCTTAAAAATGAAAATGCTGTAATTTCTGAAATATTGTTTCGTTTCCATTTTGTGCAGTTTCTAAGTTTTTCCATGAAAATTATGAAAGTTTTTGATAGTCCCTCATCCAAAATTAGACCACTTTGAAAACAAGTCCTAAAAACACTGTTTTTGGTCATGATGCATAAAGCGTATCTGAACATTTCACGTGAATCTGATCATTCATTACTGAGATGTGATGTTTCTAAGAAGGCCTACATAACATTAACTCATATTACAAGTGGTTTTGGGCTTGGTAAAATTGTCAGCTGGTTCATGCTTGAGACCATAGCAACAATAACAACAGCAGCAGCAACAGCAGCAGCAACAACAGTAGCAGCAATAGCAACTGCGGCAACAGACCTGTCATAACAAGCCAACTTGTAGATCACTGTCTCGAGCAATAATGAAATGCCAGAAATCCTAGGGAAGACGTGGAGACTAATAATACGTGGTCTAAATCAAAGGTAGGTTTTTGTGACAGAATACAGGTTTTAGAAATTATCAAAATTGTCTTGAGATTCTGGCAACGGCTTTGTCATGGGCTAATGTTTGATAAGTCTGATGAAGTTTGATTTGCAAAGTTGTAAGAAATGTTATGTTGAAATATCAAGGGACGCTAAGTTACCGATGTCTAATCTTTTTGTCTTGCAGCAATGCTCGGAACCACTGATATCCCTGACTGGTAAATATGCCGTGTTCTTTTGCTCTGACTTGTCATGATGCAGTTGTAGTCGTGCAGCAGTGTAGTAATGACTCGTCTTCATTATTGAATCACACATTATACAAGTAAATGGCAGACGTTGATAGGCTACGGGTCAATCAAAAAGTAATTTCATTACTTCGTTAATTTTTACACGGGAACTTGATTCTGATTTTCTTTATCACTTGACCTTCATTAGAAACAGCCCGTTTCACATCAACTTGAACTTCGTCAACAGATTGGTACGACCAGTGATTTGGATACTTTTGCCATCTGTTGTTGAAACTAAACAAGAGATATCTGTAAAAACTTCTGGATTAGACATTTTCCTTGTCTAAGGAATGGTCACTACAATTCACTTCTGACTCATGACGTCGAAAACATTAGATCTGATAATGGAAAGTTGATGATACTGAAAAGTGTGCTAGGGTTTGTGATTTTTCTCTACAGGTAAGTATTAAATATTACTTGTGGGCGGATGCATCCTTCTACTGCATCTGTAGCAGATTGTCACCCACCTTTACAGCTCAACATGTTATATAACTTTTGTAATTACTGATATCTGTAGTAGTTTAGTTTGTCATAATATATATGACCTTTTATCTCGCCTACACGTGTTGTTTCACTGTAAAGTAGCTTTGGTATTGCTTCGCAGTTTGCTTATAAATATTAAGAGAAGAGAAATTGAATCTGTTTAGTGTAACAAAAAATTACTAAAATGTTTGAATATTGTGGTTTGAATAATGTGTTGCGACTTTTTTCACTCACAACAATTTTTCAAAACAAAACTGCTACTGAAGTTAACTCTATTACCCAATAAAGCACGAACATTCAGTAAAGTGCTTGTATTGTGCACCACAATAAGACACGTGTCTACTTCTAGTGGTGAAGAACAGAACTAGTCATGGATAATGTACTTGCAGGTGTTTGGTGGAATGTGGCATATCACATGACATAAACAAGGTGCCAGGTAAAGAAGCATACACTGCAGCCTGGGACAGGTCACCCATAAGATATGTAGCACAGGTGTGTACGATGAATACAAAATGAAATTATGTATAAAATGGTAACTTAGAAAACTGTCACACCGTTCCTGAGATTTATACCTTGAACACCTCTGCCAAACGAAATTTGGTCAATGTTATTGATACTGTTGTTTTCCCATGAATGAACATTTCTTTTTGACAAAATTTTACTGAAGATGTGATCACGTGATCCAATCAATGGTAAATTGTTGAAATAAATAAAAAAATCTAAATTCTGCAGGCTTTTTACTTTCAGAAAATTTATTTTTAATTTTTTTTCTACATATTAGTTAAATGTTATTGTTTGTAATACTGTACGTACTTCTTGATAAAGTCCCACATAATCTTAAGTTTATATTATAAATAGGCGATACATACAAATTTCCATTTCAGGTAAAGACACCATCCATGTTGATGATTGGTGCTGGTGACAAGAGGGTGCCACCAAAACAGGGAGAGGAATTCTATAAAGCGTTAAAGGTTAACCGTTGTGAAGTCAGGTATGAGGGTTTCTGCTGTTGTAAACCTGCCGTCCATTAAAAAATAAAACTTGCGCGTTAGACAGCAAACCCGTGTGGAACTAGTCCCAACTTGTTCTTTATTTATAGATCTGTCTGAAAGTCGTCGTCCTCCGATATTAAGATCATATAAATACACCTACTTAATTTAGTAAAGATCCTTTAAAAGATACAGCCATAGGCACAAAAAAACTGCCACTAGGAGGCACCACAGTAGTCGAAGTCGTTGGAAAATCATCGTTATCGGTCCACTTCATAGTAAGAACATTCATGCCAATTTTCACAATCATCCTTTGAGCGGTTTGGTTAACAGAGGGGTGGACGCAAAAAAAACAGTAAAAATGGCCACTAGGTGGTGCAAACTGCGTGGAACCCATCCGAAAACAGTAGGATAGTGTCACCTAACTAATAGGTGCCTACATGCTAAATTTTATGAAAATCCGTTCAGGACTTAACAAGATACAGAGTTAAACTTAATCGGATCTGTCTGAAAGTTCGCTCATGCTGTCCCATCCACAAAAGGAACACGTGCAAAATTTCACGACCATACGTCAAGGCGTTTCAGAGATAGGAGACGCCGGACATACGGAGGGACGGAGATGACGGCATAATGCATCCACATATAAATATGTGGGCGCATAAAAATTAAATACTCGGGGTTATTAACCAGTCGTGTTGTGACACATTTTGTGAGAAATGAGTTTAGGTGTACAATTACCACTTTCAGAGAGCAAATACACATTAAAAAAGTCTACAGTCACAACTCTATTTCGCCCTGTTTAGCTAGCTTAATACGAAAGTCAAATTTGGTCTATTAATTTCATAAATTAGTCTCAAAA
>NMRA01000693.1:0-19562 GCA_002633005.1 Phoronis australis
TCTGAAAGAATATTAGTTGTTTTACTATCAGTTTGATAGGGCTGTTTTTAGAAACGTTTTTATTTGCCTGATAGGGCATTTAAAAAAAATCATTCAATGTCACATAACTTGCCTTCAGACTTGTGAACCTTCGGAGTATGGAGCTCCATCTCATTTATACTAATGCACTGTGACTTGCACGCTACTTTAAGTTTCCTTCTTAATTTTAGTGTCGGTTGTTAATTTTCAGTCTTTCATGCTTCTTCTTCCGTCTTGGTTATCCGTGAGTCGAATCGTATCTTTGTGGTGTGGACATGGTAACGAAAACGTTCATTAAAAAAATTTACAAACAATTGATAAATCAACTATGGTTTTCAATTTGCCATTCGGAAACTAATTCAAAAATCCTTGTCCCTGCCACGGTAGTTCAGTTACATTTGATCTTGGCATTTGAAGAGGAATTCAAATAACACCACTCAGCATGCATTTTGTGACCTTGAACGTAGTTTGAATTTATTCATGCTGTATTTCTTGATATGTTAGGATTGGTGTTAGTATGTTAGTGCAATTGTTAGTCGGGATTAAAAAGAGTGTTAGCGTCAACGCGAATGTACCAGCAAGACAAGTCACAAACGCTTAGTGCAAGCAAATGGTAATAGATATGATGGATGGAGAGCTTTGTCTATTCGAAGTACATGTGCGTCATTGCCGTTGCCGTTGCCTTATGTTGAACCCGCAACCCAAGTCCGCTACATGTACACGCATTCGACCTTTCATCACGTACCCTGGCGACTGCTTGATTGGTACTCCATGGAAACATACGTTGATGAGGTGATATGAAAAATTTTATTGCGGAAATACTTTGAATACATGTAGGGCAAACTGTATAAAACTAATGCTTAATATAATAAGTAATTATTTGACAGAAGTTGCCGTTGCCGTTGCCGTTCAATTGCCGTTGCCGTATATATACCAATGAAATTAATTCCTTGTCGGTGAATCTTTTTGTTTGTCATTTCGCAATCAAACCATATTTGAAATTGTCGACTGCCATCACCTTAGCTTGAACCCACAACCCCAAGTCAGCTACATGTACATGCATGTGAGATTGCAACATGTACCCTGGCGACTGCTTGGTTGGTACTCCATGGAAACATATGGTGATATGAAAAAGTTTATTGCAGAAGTACCTTGAATACATGTAACTACAGCATATGAATCTGATGTTTAAAATAATACATAATTGTTTCACGTCTTATATAGGTGTAGTGATTCATTCCAAAATGTGCAGATTGTCGAAGAAAACAAACTATGACATTAGATAGGTCATGCAGATGACATTAAAATCGGTAAATACGTTCTCGTGGAGTTTATTTACAACAATGATCATAAAAATTATATACAGTACTGGTACTTTCACGTTTAGGAAAATCTATGAAACGCTTGGTAACATAAGATATGAAATATTAAAAATGTTGAAATTTCATCAACCTTTATGCGGTATTGGAGCACAAAACGAGATAAGCAACTGAGTTTGACAGGGAGATTACACATTTGGAGTTTCCTAGTTACAGACTAGGCTTGAGTACAGTTTTTGTAACCGTGAGATGTCAGACACCAATGATGAAACTAGTTATGATATCAACAAATATACAATCTCTTGGACAACCTTTAAAAAGTTCACCATGTTAATAGAAGTTGTGTAATACAGTAGTACGTACAGTATAAAAAATAATTGCAGTCGATCTGGTACACGTTGTACCAGACGTGCGTAGGCCGCGCATGTGGGCCCATTGCACTGATCACCTGGAACCATTTTTGTGCTTTATTAATATATAGTTAAAACCGAGATGAGTAGCTAGAAACCTGACTCAAGGGTCTAGCATT
This sequence comes from Phoronis australis, assembly GCA_002633005.1. Lineage (NCBI taxonomy): Eukaryota > Metazoa > Phoronida > Phoronidae > Phoronis > Phoronis australis. Next base: position 1,867 of record NMRA01000693.1, read on the forward strand.
GTGGTCCAGTGAGACTCGAAAACAGCACCAACAGAACAGAAGGCGGGAACTTATCGCACAAGGCCACACTGCGTCCTCAGTACCTACAGTAACTATTTACATTTAAAAAATTTAACAGTACCTTTGATAGTAATATTGAAGTTCATGTGATAAACGATATGGTCCACATACTTCAAGTTTATGAAGACCAGAACAAGATCATCGACATACATAAGATGATTGATGTACACAGGAGATATTACACAGACAATTACAAGTCGTATAAAAGTGACTTAAGTTCATCCATGTCCACATTGGAAAAGTTGTCCGATAGTAAACCATCTTGTCTCACACCAATTGAAGCTTTGAAGAATGTTAGTAGAATCAGACTTCAACAATTCTGTAACAGTTCGTAGTTCGCTTCGATCTATTCATTATTAACCGTGTTGTTAGCCAAGGAACTCAGGTCCGTCAACTTTAAGGAAGAAGTCCCCACCTCTAGTTATTAAAATGGCATCATACAATCTTAAAACTCTGTTGTCGATCGTACTGCAGAAAATTTTGTGCACTGTACATGTAGTTGGTTGTGACGTCGTGGTCTCGCATGTTAATGATATGTTAGTGAATCAAAGTCCAGTGGTTTGACAAACGGAAAAGTCGCTGAAACAAAATAAAGCAATTAAAACTGAATGAAATTTACCACCGAGAAGGAATATAACATAGGTCACCCGAACTGATTAAGAAAATCTCCAAACTACACAACTACCAGTCTTTAATTCCGTGGTTTTTGTGCCCTATAACCAGGTGTAAATTGTGAACATGAATAAAGTCGGATATCCGAATGATTGACGAGTAGATTTGTCACATGCAGTCGAAGCATGTAACGTCCATAATGTTTTCAGCTGAATGGCACCATACCTTCTGACTCTGATGTTATTCGTGTTAGCAGTCCTGCAGCACCTTTGGCGCACTGTCACTGCTTGCGGCATAAGATCCAGAATGTTAATGGTAGTCAGCACAATCAAGTTACACAAAGTCAACACCCTAGAAAAAACGAACCCTATGATCTGAATAGAAAACTACAAATGAAAAACAGTGTAGGTAGAATGTATGAAATCACGGTATTGATGGGTCTGAAGATTTATAATTCCAAAAATACATAACATCGCTACTTCAGTTCCCGCATGTGAAAAGAATACTACCCATATGAAGACCAATTGTTCAACAAAGGGCCAAGACGCTAAAAATCTGTAAGTTTATCAGGAGAATTGTAACTGCAAGTGTCAGTCATACCAAACACAAGTTACACACCTCTATAGTCCTTTGGGTATCGAGTTAGAATGCATCACATCTCACACGCCCTCATTGGAGAGACAAATTCCGGGATTTCTTCACCTTTTTGACTCTAGTGTCATTTTGCGTTGGTGGTTCAGCGACATATTTGGTCCGCTGCCATTGATAGCGTGGTCAGATACTGTATGACCCTAGAAAAGCGTTTATATTTTTGTAACTAAGATGGTTTATACTTCAGAAACAGCAGTTCAAATTTTTACGATTTTCAAATAATATGAAGTAAACGCAGTTCACAAAATGAAAATGAAATTATTATATTTTAGAAGATTAAAAATGTTTCTGAGATTGATTCTGGAATAATTTCATCAAATGAAATTCGATCTTGTTATTGATAGCGTTGTTTTACTATTAATATGCCTTTGTCTTTTGCTAAGTTTTATGGTTTTTGAGAGGTTGTGCCCTGGAACAAGGTATGAAACAGTGTATATGAATAAAAACAGATGTCTGAATGAATGGCAAATAGGTTTTTTAAATTATACAAGTGTTCGGTCAAACTATGATGGGTCATAGGAGTGCACAAATGTAGTCGAAACCGGATAAGTCCGAGATGTGTACGAATGAATTTCATAATACCTTTTGGGTCTGGCGTCATTCGTGTTAGTGGTCCTGCGACAACTTTAGTATACTTTCACTGTTTGCTATACGTCAGCTGAAGTCCAGAAATCCAACAAATGGCCAAGTCACTGGAAATCTGCAATAACTTTAAAAGCAAATCAGCCCCCTTGAAGTGATCAATCAATATGACCTGAATTGAAATTTGCACGTGAGAACGTGTTTGGGCCGATGGCATGAAATCAGGGTATTCCTCGGTCTGAATGTTAGCTAGAGCAAAAGTCCGTAAAGCCGGAGATCCACACAAGTGCTAAAGACTATCACTTCGTAAGCTAAAAATTTAAACTTTCATGACATGCGGATAAGAAGTGTGACCTCGACCAAAATGTTGGGATTTTAAAAGCACTTGCCTGTTTCATACTAGCTATTCGAAGAGACAGTGTTTCTCACAAGAATCCTAACACAGTTCGGCAATGTTTACTGAGCTGCTGCATTAATTTACATTTTCAAATTTGAGTTTACAGCCACTAAAACTTTCCTGCACCGCTGTCGGTGACTTTGCATTACAACTTTTATGAATCATAGATATTCGCACTACTTTTGAACTAACTAGAATTTCTCTCTGTCTGATTTCTGAAGCTTCGGAATTTAATGTCTTTTCAAAACCATTTTTATATTTTGCATATTTTGGCTTCATACTCGTGAACCTTCGGAGTATCCAGCTCCATCCTATTTTTACCAATGCATTATGACTACCAATCGAAGTTCGATTACCTTCGTAATTTTAGTCTTTCATTTAACTTTCGTTTTCCATCCGTCTTCTTCCTTTTCGATTACCCAATGCTGTTCTTCGGGTGTATGCCTTGTCGTCGCGGAACAGCTTGCGTATCTCCGTGACCTCTAGAGCTTTACCGGCGGGAGTTTAAAACTCCTGGCAGGGCTACCCATGCCTGGCAGGTTGAAAGGTAGAGATCAGACGAAATTTATCCCCAAACACTCTCTAGGGTCACACTAGGGTTGGGCGTAAGGCCAAATCCCTTACCCTGTAAAACATTGCTCCTGTCACCTACGAGAAGGACAACTCTTACATCAAAACCTGGGCAGAGAAGGCAACCAGTCTAGGAGAAGGCCACTCCGAAGTAAAACCATGTGCTGCCACGAAGACGGAGCGTGTCGGCTAATGACAGTGGGCAGACCTTCTGTATGCAAACGGATATTAGACGGTATGGTGCTCGATCCGTGGTTCGTCAGGCGGTGACAGCGCTGGGTCCTCAGCCTCGAAAGGATCCACCTTTAGCGACTGGTGAGGCGAATCCAAGACTCAACCGAAGGCAGCAAAGCTCAATGCCAGCCAGCCAACACAGTCAGTCGGAAACATCAGTTGCTCCGCTTGTCTTCGCACAGTGGAACGCTGAGTGTCTTCGCAAGAAGAAACCCAAGCTCCAACGTTTCCTCCGTAGATAGCAAGTGAACATCATCTGTATCCAGGAGACACACCTTGCAGATGCTCATCGCTTCTTCATCAGAGGTTACGAGCTTTTCCAACATGACAGAATCAACCGTTCCAAGGGAGGCATTCTCACCCTTGTCGGACCACCATCCCAGCGATAGAGATTGGGAGGTCTGTGGGAGAAAATGAATTTATCGCAGTGAAAGTTGTACTCAAAGGGAGAGAAATTATCATCATCAACTTCTACTGCCCACCTGACAAAGACCTGCGACTCCACACTCTTCCCCTGGCAAACCAAGACCTACTAATCTTAGGTGACTTTAATGGTCACTCGCCAAGCTGGGGATATAAAGACATGAACACTAGAGGAGAACAAATTGAAGACTTTATGATTGACAACTGTCTCATCCTTATCAACAAGCCGGACGATAAGCCAACCTGTCTGTCCCGAGCTTGTAACCACTCCAGACCTTGCCATAGCCATGGAAGACATCCAGAGAGTATGTAACAGGATGGTCACAAATCAGCTAGGAGGGAGCGACCACCTACCCGTCCTAATTAAGCTCCCATTACTAGAACAACCCTCCGTCACAAGAAAAGAGCCTAGCTGGAACTACTAAAAGGCAAACTGGACGAAGTTTAAAAAACTGACAGACACACTCTGCAGAAAAACCACCATTGACACAAAGCAAGACATCAACTTCAAGATCAGGCGGATTTCCAACTGCATCCTCCAGGCGGCACGCCAGAGCATTCCTAGGGGAAGACGAAGAGACCACAAACCATACTGGAGTGACCACCTGAAGAGTCTCCATGACCAAGTAACATCAACAAGAGAGCAACTTGAAAAAGACCCAACCCGGGAAAACACAGCAATCTACAACCAAGCTGCATTTGATGAGGAAAGGACAAAAGAAATCCGCAAGTCCAGGCACGACAAGACCAGCTCTCTAAACATGAAGAAAGACACAGGGAAACTGTGGCAGCTCACAAAGACCTTAAACGACGACCACCAGTGCCCTCCAAGAGCAACGCTCCTAAAAGAAAATGGACTGACTTACAATTGGAGGAGAACCGCATCCCTGCTTGATGACAGTCTCCTGGACATTCCCAGGCAGAAAACAGAAATAGTCCGAACAAAGAAAACAGAGGAACTGAGAAAATGGCAACAACAACAAACTGCCAGCATGACTAACGACTTCACCATGCAAGAACTGAACAATTCCATCAGACAACTCAAGACCAAGAAGGCACCCGGAAAAGACGGCATCAGCAATGACATGATTCAACACCTTGGCAGTCTCACCAAACAGAAGCTTCTGGATATTTATAACCAGTCTTGCAGAATGGGGTTTTTTCCAGTCAGCTGGAAGGAAGCCATGATCATTCCAATCTTAAAGAAGGGGAAGGACAGGCAGAGCAAGAGCAGTTATCGCCCCATTAGCCTTATCAGCTGTCCAGGCAAACTCATGAAACGCATGGTCAACAAACGTCTGCAATATCACCTAGAAAAGAACAGGCTTATTAACTCCACCCAGTCAGGTTTCAGAAAGAACAGAAGCACAGAGGATCAGATCACACTGCTCACCCAAGACATAGAAAATGGCTTTCAGCAGAAAATGAAGACACTATCTGTCTTTGTGGACCTAACTAAAGCCTTCGATAAGGTCTAGAAGGAAGGCGTACTCCTCAAGCTCCTCCAAAAACAAGTATGTGGCAAACAGTATGCGTAGCAAAACAGTTACCTCTTCCAAAGATCTGGGCGCGTAAAGCTGGAAGGACAGACAAGCAAGCTGATTAGGACTAGGGAAGGAGTACCCCCAGGGCAGCATAATATCGCCAACACTCTTTGTTATCTTCATTGATGACATTGCTGACCACCTGTCTATGCACATTTCAAGGACTCTCCATGCAGATGACCTGGCTGTATGGAAGAAAGCACAATACATCACCACAGCAGCTTGCAGAATGCAGGGAGTCATGGGAAAAGAGTGGATGGTCACGATCAACGGGACCAAAACAGAGGCCACTTGCTTTTCCCTTTCTCCCAAAAAGAAGAGTTCTCGCTCCAGCTAGAATGCCAGAATATTCCCCACCAAGAAACCCAACCTACCTTGGGGTTAAACTGGACAAGAGGCTTACTTGGACCCCCACATTGCTGCCATGCGCAGCAAAGCTACCAAGAAAATTGCTGTGACGAAGAAACTTGCTGGTACCAGCTGGGGTGCAAACATGAAGATCTTGACCCAAGTTTACACGGAATCTGTCAGACCCCACGTGGAATATGCCTCTAACGCATGGTCTACAGCTGCCAAAACCAACACAGACAACTTAGCCAGGGTCCAGAATACTGGTCTGCGCTTAATCACAGGAGGCATGAAGACCACCCCAATCACGGAAATGGAGAGGACGCCAGGCTTAAGCTAACTGGAAGACGGGTTGAGAAACTCCTAAGACAGGGCGAAAATATGAAGCGGCTTCCATCACATCCACTGCACTACAAACTCCAAGCCCCGATCAAAAACCGCATCAAGAGGCAGAGCCCAAACCACATCATCAAGGCACTTCCGCAGAAACATCAACCTCTGCTATCCTCAATCAACCAACCACTAGAAATGTTCCAAGACTTTGAAGAATGGTCCCTGGACGTTCCCCACATCATTCTCGACATCCCTGGGATTGAATCAAAGCATACACAACTGGAGGCAGTCCTGAAGGCCCTCACCCTAGAAACCCTAGACAGAGACTACCCTACCACCACCTGGACCCGAGTATATATATACAGATGGCTCTGTAGAGAATGCTGTCATAAATGGGGGAGGTGGGGTATTCATCAAATACCCAGACGGCAGTACTCTGCGCAAGTCCATTGCCACGGGCCTTCACTCCACCAACTACAGAGCTGAGGCAAATGCCCTATACCTCGCAGCCCAGATACTCAACCAGCAAAGGAGGCTCCCGGATCAGACAGTCTTCTTCACAGACTGCCGATCCCTTCTGCAGAGCCTCCAGACAACACAGAGAGAGACCAGATCCTGCAATCCATCAAACAAGAGATGCACATTCTCAGCAGCAAAACCAGTGTTGTGCTGCAATGGATTCCCTCCCACTACGGCATCAGCTGCAACGAGGAAGCAGGCAGACTCTCCAAGGCAGGAAGCAAACTGGAGCAGACGTCGCACCCATCACCATATGGAGAAATAAAAACCGTCCTACGAAGTCACTTTAAAAATGCCTGGAGGGCAAGTCTACATCTGGGGACTGAAGAAGACTATATCCACCAGCTTGACTGGCAGGAACAAGTCACTATCTTCAGGCTAAGAACCGGCCACTGTCAGCTGCTCTCCCACATGCATCGCCTGAAAATCTCTCACACAGACGAGTGCCCCTGTGGCACTGGCCCCCAGACATCTGAGCATTTACTGCAGAGCTGTCCTACATTCGATTCCCTAAGGCGCCAGACATGGCCCAGTCCGGTGGAACTCAAGGTAAAACTGTGGGCCCGACGAAATCATTGCGGCGAACAGCAGACTTCGACCAAAAGACCATACTGACTATCTAAGCTACATGGCCGGGAACGCTGAAGAAGAAGAAGATCATCCATGGAGCAAAGTGTATCGTTGTTTCGTAGTTATAGCGAGTAAATAAGCAAAAACGTCCATTGATAAAATTTACAAACAATTGAAACTTCAAATATCGTTTTAAATTTGCCAGATAGATATTAATTGAAAAGTCGGTGTTCCCGCTACAGCTGTAATCGATCACTGGAAACACTGCTCAGCTCAACCTGCCTGTGTCATCTGCAAAGGAATTCTGCTAAAACCATTCAGCATGCACTTTGTGACATTGAACGTCATTTGGATTCATTCATGCTGCTTTCTCGGGGTTTTGGGGCTTGTGTTAGTATGTTAGTGCAATTGTTAGTCGGGATTAGAAAAACTATTTGATTCAACACGAATGGACTGGCAAGACAAGTAACAAACCTGTAGTCCATTGCCATGGTAATAGATTTCAATGATCGAGCTGTCTATCCATTCGAAGTTCATGTAGAACATCACGACCCAAACACCAGAACTTGAGTATGATCCAAACTACAACTAAAATACAGCCATGCAACTGTTAAAATCTTTTACAACAAAATGGACACCACAAAATTGTCACAGATGTAGAACTGCAACTACAAGTGTCAGTCACAACAAAATGATAATAATAACGAAATATGCACACCTCTATTGTCCTTCGTGTATCGGGTAGGCAGCATCTCATGACACACGCCCTCATGGAAGAAGCAATTTCCGGGAGTTTTTACCTTTCTGACTCATGGTGTCATTTTGTGTTGGTGGTCCTGCGACATACTTGGTTCGCTCTCAGTGGTGGCCTGGTCAGAGTCCTGCTTATTCAGATCCTGTATGACAAAGAAAAAGTGGCTGGTACATTTCTCTAAGGTTTGTATTTCACAAAGAGCACTTCAAATTTATGAAAAACTTTCAAATACTATGATTAAAAATGACGGTCACAAAACGAAAATGAAAGTATCGTAATTTAGAACATTAACAATGTTTTTGAATGAAATTCGATCTTGCGAACAATTTGTCCCGTCAGCACGCCATCTTTTGGTTTCATCACGTGACCCAATGAATATAAGTCTGAAAAGATTTCTGCTCCCGACAGGGACTCGAACCCAGGACCTTCTGCTAACCATGCCGACTTATATTTATTAGGTCACATGATGTGACCAAAAGATGGCGTGCTGACGGGACAAATTGTTCGCACAACATATTTCCACGCCTTAATTACTGAAAAAGATACATTTCTACACACAAATTCGATCTTGTTATTTATACCGATGTATTACTATTAGTGTGCCTTTGTCGTTTGCTAAATTGTACATTTTTTGATAGATTTTACCCTGGAACCTCGTAAACAGTGTACATGAATGAAGAAAGATTTCATCAGTGAATGGGAGTAGATTTTTCGCTTCGCTTTTCCTATCAGAAAAATTCGGTGAAATTATGAGGGCTTCTAGGTGTACACACATATAGTTAAAGCTGGAAACGTACAAGATGTTTACAGATGAAATACACCATACCATCTGGCTCTAGTGTCGTTCGTGTTAGTGGCGCCGCGACACCATTGTTATGCTGTCACTGTTCCCCACGTCAATTCCTGCATGTGAACGGTATACTATAATCAGCTGAATTCCACTTTTTCGACAAACGGCCAAATCGTTAACAATCTACAATAAGTTTAAAACCTAAATAAACACCCTAGAAGTAATAAACCAATATGACCAGAATGGAAATCTACAAATGATTAGTGTCTGGACTGATGGCATTAAATCATTACTCGGTCTGGATGTTACCTAGAGCAAACATCAGTAAACCTGAAAGTGTAGCAGTTCGAAAGGCTAAAGTTCAAACTTTCATGACACACGGTTATGAACAGTGACTTCGACCGTAATGTTCGGATTTGAAATGCACGTACCTGTCTGAAACTACAGAGTTCGGCACTGTTTATTGAGCTGCTGTATTTATTTACGTTTTGGAATTTGGTTTACAGTCGGAGACTTTGCATCACAAGTTTAATAATTCATACATCTTCCCACTGCTTTCAAACTAACAAGAATTTCTCTCATTCTGATTTCTGAACCTTCAGATTTAAAGGCTTTTTTAAAAACATTTTCTTCTATCCAATATGTTGCCTTCAGATTTGTGAACTTTCAGAGTCTACAGACCTATCCTATTTATACTAATGCACTACGAGTCGCAAACAACGTTAGATTGCCTTCTTAATTTCAGTCATTCATGGTTAACTTTCATTTTCCATCTTTCTTTTTCCTTTTCGGTTATCCATGGGTAACAGTGTACCGTTGTTGCGTGGTTATAGCGAGTAAACAAACAAAAACGTGCATTAATAACTATAGAAAAATTCGAGAAATGAAATAATTTTTTAAAATTTTTATTCAGATTTTAATTTAAAAGTCCATGTCACTTCCACGGCTGTAATCGATCACTTTAACTACTGCTCAGCTCCATCCGGCCATGTTATCTACAATGGGATTCAAATAACGCTTTTCAGTATGCATTTTATGACCTTGAGGGTTATTTGGACTTATTCATGCTGTTTTTTCGGTATATTAGACCTTCTGTTACTTTGTTAGTGCAACTGTTAGTCGGAATTAGAAAGAGCATTAGCGTGGGCTCAAATGCATCAGCAAGACAAGTAACAAACCCGTAGTCCAATCCAATGGTAATAGATTTCAAGGACGGAGACATCTAGCCATTTGAACAACATGCGGAACATCTCGACCCAAACACTAAATCTTGACTACAAACTGCACTACAACTGTAACGAGGCCAACACTTAAAATCTTTTACAACGACCTGGACTCCACGCATTTGTCCCTGGTGTAGAACTGTAATTGCAAGTATCAGCTACACCAAACTTGTTATCAATAACGAAAGTTACGAACCTCTTGCCCTTCGTGCATCGGGCAAGACGTCATCTCATCTCACTCGCCCTCATAGAAGAGACAATTTCCGTGATGTTTTTTACCTTTCCGACTCTGGTGTTACTTTGTGTTGGTGTTTCAACAATATATTTTAAATTACTTCTCTTCCAGTGATGGCTTGTTTAGATCCTGTATGACCCTAGAAAAGGCGTCTACATTTCTCTATCGTTAAGGGTACGTATTTCAGAATTAGCAGTTCAGATTTATGCAACACTTTCAAATAATATGACTTAAACAGAGTTCACAAAATGAAAATGAAATGCTTATATTTTTTAACATTAACAGTGTATCTGAGATTGATTCTGCAATACTTTCATCAAATTGAATTTGGTCTTGCTACTAATAATGTTGTTTTACTTTTGATTGATGTGATATTGCTTTTTGTTAAATTTTACGGTTTTTGAGAGATTGTGCCCTGAAACCAGGTATTAAACAGTGTGTATGAAAAAGACAGATGCCTGAATGAATGGATTGTAGCTTTTTTACTTCGCTTTTCCAAATCAAACAAATGTTTTGTCAAATTATGATGGCTCACATGATTACAAACATGTAATGGATACCGGAAACGTCCAGGAAGATTACAGAAGAGCTGCACCATTCCTTTTGGGTCTGGTGTCATTCGTGTTAGTGGTCCTTCGACACCTTTGGTTCACTGTAACTTCTCACTGCATCAGTTCCCTCATGTGAAAGGTATACTAGTCAGCTGAATTCCAGTTGTTCGACTAGTGGCCAAGTCGCTAAAAATCTAATATCAAGTTATCAGAGAATCAGCCTAAAGAACTGATCAACCAATATGACCTGATCTGAAATCTACACGTGAGAAGTGTTTGAGCCGATGGTATGAAATCAGGGTGTTCCTCGGTCTAAATATTAGCTAGAGGAAAAGTCGGTAAATCCGAGAATCCACAAAAGTCCGAATGTCTAAGACATCGAATGCTAAACGTTTAAACTCCCATGACACACATTTCTGAACATTGAACTTTTCAAAAATTTCCATAGTTTACATAAACGTGCCTGTTTAAAATTAATTCTTCGAATAGTCAGTGCTTCTCAAAACGATAAAAACAAAGTTTGGCAATTTTTACCGAGATTTTGCATTTATTTACATTTTCAAATTTTTGTTTACAATCACTAAAACGTCGTTGTTCTGCTGTCAATGACTTTGTATCATAACTTTCACTAATCATAAATCGACGCACAAGTTTAGAAGACCTTTTCCCTCTGTCTGATTTCTGAACCTTCGGATTTAAAGACCTTTTTAAAACATTTTCATTTACTCCATAATTTGGTTCCATACTCATGAACCTTCGGGGTATCATGTTCAACCTTATTTATACTAATGCACTATGACCCGCATACAACGTTACCGTCATAATTTTAGTCTTCCGTTATGAACTTTCGCCTTCCATCCTTTTTCTTCCGTTTTGGCTATACTTGGGTCACAGTGCATCATAGTTGATGGTTATAGCGATTAATTATAGACAAAAACGTGCATTTATAAAACTTATAAACAATCAAGAAATCAAACATTGATCGCATTCAGATATTAATTGAAAAGTCCGACTCCCAGCCACGGATGTAATCGATCACCGCAACAATTGTTCAGTTCCATCTTGTTGTGGCAGCTACAAAGGGAATTCAGTCAAGACCATTCAGCATACACTCTGTGGCCTCGTATGTCATTTGGATTCATTCATGCTGTTTTCTCGGTATATTAGAGCTTGTGTTAGTGTGTCAGTGCAATTTTTAGTCGGGATTAGAAAGAGCATTAGCGTCAAGGCGAGTGCAAAAGCAAAAAAAAATAACAAAGTCCGTGTAGTACAATCCAATGGTAATGGATTTGAAGGCGGTAATAGACTTTAAGGGCGGAAACATCTATCCATTTGATGTACATATGATACGCCACGACCCAAAGACTAAAACTTTAGTACAAACCACACTACAACTAAAACACAGCCAACACAATATATTTTAAAACGTCCTTGACACCACACCGTTGTCACAGGCGTAGAACTGTAACTGCAAGTGTCAGGAACACCAAGTCATTATCAACAACGAAAGTTACACCCCTCTATTGCCCTTCGTGTCCTAAGCAGCATCACATCATACATGTCCTCATGGAAGAGGCAATTTCGAGGATTACCATTCCAACTCTGGTGCCATTTTGTGTTGAGGGTTCTGCTACATATTTGGTTCGCTGCAAGTGGTAGCGTTGTCAGCGTCCTGCTAGTTCAGATCCTGCAATGTATGACCTAAAAAGCGTCTACGTTTCTCTAACTTTGAAAGTTTATATCTCATATAAAGCAGTTCATGTTTATATAACAACACTATGACTTAAACACTGTTCAAAAATCTAATGAAATGATCATATTTTAAAATATCGACAGTGTTTCTGATATTAACTCTAAAGTAATTCCATAAAAAATCAATCTTGTTATTGATACCACTATTTTAATATTACTGTGCCTTACCCTTATGCTAAATTTTAGGATTTTGATAGATCTTAAACTTGAGCCAGGTATGAAACAGTGTACATGAATAAAAACAAATGCATCAATGAGTAGCGAACACTTTTCACTTCCTGACTTTTCCAAATCAAACAATTGTTCCTTCAAGTTATACGAGATTATAGGTGTACGCACATGAAATCGGAACACGAAACATCCAGGATCTTTGCAGATGCACTGCGCAAAACCTTCTGGGTCCAGTGTCATTCGTGTTTGTGGTCGTGCAACAAATTTGGAATAATATCACTGCTCATTTCGTCAGTCCCCGCATGTGAATTGTACACCAGTCAGGTGAAGTCCAGTTGTCCGTTAAATGGCAAAATCGCTAAAAATCTACAATAAGCTTAAAAGGAAAAAAGCTTCTATAAGTGATCAACCAATATGACATTAAATGAAATCTACAAGTGAGAAAGTGTTTGAGTCGATGGTATGAAATCACACAAGTCCGAAAACCAATCAGTTCGCAAGCTAAAATTTCAGACTTTCATGACACGCTGTTAAGAACAGTGACCTCGACCAAAGTGTTCGGATTTTAAATGCACGTGCCTGTTTGAAACTAGTTCTTCGAATAGACAGTTTATCTCAAAAGCATCCAACCAAAGTTTTGTAAATTTTTAGCTTAAGAATTTATTTACAATGTCAAATTTTGACATACAACCACTAAATTTTAGCTGCTCTGCTGTTAACGACTTTGTATCACGAATTTCACGCATCATAGATCGACGCACTAGTTTCGAAGTAAGTAGCTTTTCCCAATGTCTGATTTCTGAACGTTCGGACTTAAAGGCCTTTTTAAAACATTTTCATTGATTGCATATGTTGGTTTCATACTTGGGAACCTTCGGGGTATCATGCTCTATCCTATTTAGACTAATGCACTTTGACTCGCAAGCAACGTTACATTACCGTCTTTATTTTAGTTTTCCATTGCTAACTTTTGCCTTCCATAATTTTTCTTCCGTTCTGGTTATCCATGGCTCACAGTATATCGTTGTTGCGTGGTTATAGCGTGTAAATAGACAAACAATTGAGAAATCAAATATTGTTTTAAATTAGCCACTAAGATATTAATTGAAAAGTCCGCGTCCGTACAACGTGTGTAATCGATCAATGGAACTACTGCTCAACTCCATCTGGTTGTGACATCTGCAAAGGATTTCAAATAGCACCATTCACAATACATGGTGTGACCCTGGACATCATTTAGATTCATTTATGCTGTTTTCTTGGTATACTAGGGCTTATGTTAGTATGTTAGTGCAATTGTTAGTCAGGACTAGAAACAGCATTAGGGTCAACGCGAATGCACTGCAATACAATTAACAAACCTGCTGTCCAATCCAATGGTAATAGATTTCATGGATGGAGAGATCTATCCATTTGAAATACATGTGGAACATCTGGACCAAAACACTAAACCTTGACTACAACCAACACTACAACCGAAATACAGCCATGCAATTGTTAAAATCTTTTACAACAAAATGGACACCACACAGTTGTCACAGGTGTAAAACTGCAACTACAAATGTCATTTACACGAAAATGATACGAATAATGATAGCTACACACCTCTAGTGTCCTTCGTGTATCGGGTACGCAGCATCTCATGACACACGCCCTCATGGAAGAAGCAATTTGCGGGATTTTTTACCTTTCTCAGTCTGGTGTCATTTTGCGTTGGTGGTTCTGCGACATATTCGGTTCGGTACCAGTGGTGGCCTGTTCAGCGTCCTGCTTAATCAGATTCTGTATAACAAAAAAGTGTCTAGTACATTTCTTTAAGGTTTATAGTTCAGAAATAGCACTTCAAGTTTATGAAAAACTTTCAAATACTGTGGAAAAAATGATCATCACAAAACGAAAATGAAATTGTCATATTTCAGAACATTAACAGTGTTTTTGAGATTAATTCACGAAATGAAATTCGATCTTGTTATTGATACCGTTGTAATACTATTAGTGTGCCTTTGTCGTTTGTTAAATTTTCCGTTTTTTTATTAATAGATTTTACCCTGGAACCTTTTATGAAACAGTGTACATGAATAAAGACAGATTTCCTCAATGAATGGGAGTAGATTTTTCACTTCGCTTTTCCAAATCAAAAAAGTTCGGTAAAATTATGAGGGCTCATAGATGTGCACACATGTACTTAAAGGAGAACGAAACCATTTTTCATGTCACTTTTAGCAAAAATAAGGTTCTTTGATTATCCCAGACACATTTTTCACTTAATTACAGCTTTTCGTAATTTGATTAATTTCTCGTCCTCTACTCCGGGAGTGACGTTTTGGGAGGCAAGAGTTTCGCGCCAATTTATTTTCATTATAGTCTGACTGTGAGAGCTGTCGAATCAGTCATTGTTCTACCTCAGTTCTACCTCAGTTGTGATAAGTTCGATCGTCGTTTGCTTTTGTTTACAAGTCAGTCAACATGCCACGCTGTTGCTGCGTGCCGGGATGTACTCAATATCGTCTCACACGCGCTTTGCCTGGGTACCTTAATTGCGTCGCTTTCCGAAAGAGTACACACTTCGTCGTACTTGGCTAGCTCGTTCATGTGAAAAACACAGCGCTACCCGTCCACGCAACCTACAAAGCAGTGGAGGGTTACCGAGTGTGTAGCAAGCATTTTCTTCCGTCAGATTACGACAGAGATATGTACGCTGAATTGATGAAGGTCCCTGCGAAACAACGCCTGAAGAAGGGTACCATACAGTCGCTGTTGATTCCCGGCAGTGCCCCGTCACCAACCCCGAGAAGTGCGTTTTTGAAGCGAGAAGCCTCGCGAGCTGTGGCCACTAAAACAGTGACTCGAGGCACTTCATCTACTGTCACTCGTGCCTCCGAACGTACCCCATTCGTGCAATTCCGGGAACTAGCAGTGATTCGCCCTGTGCTGTTGTCTCTAGCCCAGAGCCTGTAAGCAGCCCTGCAGCGATGTTGAGTAGTGGGAGTGAATACAGGCCCAGTTCGACACCCAGTGAAGAGGACAGTTCGTCATCCAATGAACAGATCGGTGAGCCTAAGTTTGATAAGTTTATTGTGGACTTGTATTGGAGCTATTTAGAAGGTGCCAGGTGTGTGGCGAGGGGGGCACACGGCGGGATGTAAGCAGTTTGGGTGCTCAGATCACCCTCCAGTGGGAGTGAGTCGCGGGACACTCGGGCAAGTGGGACAGTTCTTCCTCTGTAAGTGAGACGATAATGAGTACACCCCAGTACGCAGCAACAACGTGGTATGTTGACTGACTCGTAAGCAAAAGCAAACGACGACCGAACTTATCACAACTCGACTGCTCTCATAGTCAGACTATAGGAAAAGAAATTGGCGCGAAATTCTTGCCTCTCAAAACGTCACTTCCGGAGTAGACGACGAGTAATTAATTAAATTACGAAAAGCAGTAAATAAGTGAAAAATATGTCTGGGATAATCAACGAACCTTATTTTTGCTAAAAATGACATGAAAAAGGCTGCCTTCGCCTTTAAAACCGGAAAGCTACAAGATGTTTACTGATGAAATGCACTATACCTTCTGGGTCTGGTGTCGTTCGTGTTAGTGGCCAAGCGACAACTTTGTTTTACTGTCACTGCTCCCTACGTCAGTTCCTGCATGTGAACGGCATACTATAATCAGCTGAATTCCACTTTTTCGACAAACGGCTAAGTCGCTAACAGTCTACAATAATTTTATAGGTAAATATACTCCCTAGAATTGATAAACCAATATGACCTGAATTGAAATCTACAAACGACCAGTCTTTGGGCCGATGGCACTAAATCATTGAATTCCTCGGTCTGGATTTTAGCTAGAGCAAAAATCCTTAACCCTAACATCCTTACAAGTCTGAAGGTCAAGCAGTTCGAAAGGCTGAAGTTCAAATTTTCATGACACACAGATATAAAAATTGACGTCGACCATTATATTCGTATTTGAATTGCACGTGCCTGTTTGAAACTACTTTTTCGAAGAGACAATAGCTTTCAAACAGATCCAAACAGAGTTCGGCTACGTTTACTGAGCTGCCGCATTTATTTACATTTTAAAATTTGGTTTACAACCACTAAGCCTTTGATAATCCGCAGTCGTCGATTTTGCATCACAAGTTAAATAATTCATATATCTTCGCACTGCTTTCAAACTAACAAGATTTTCTCTCATTGTGAACAAAAAATTAAAAACATTTTCATCTGTCGCATATGTTGCCTTCAGACTCGTGAACTTTCACAGTATACAGCTCTATCCTATTTATACTATTGCACTATGAACGCAAAGAACGTTTGACTACCTTCTTTATTTTAGTCATTCGTTGTTAACTTTCATCGCCATCTTTCTGCTTCCGTTTCGGTTATCCATGGGTCATAGCGTACCGTTCTTACGTGTTTACAGCGGGTTAACAAACAAGAACATGCATTAATAAAATTTACAAACAATCGAAAAACCAACTATTGTTTTAATATTTCTACTCAGATGTTAATTGAAAAGTCCATGTCCCTGCCACGTCTGCAATCGATCACTCTAACTACTGTTCAGCTCCATCCGGCCGTGGTATCGTATCTGCAAAGCGATTCAAATAACACCATTCAGCATGCATTTAGTGACCTTGAACATCATTTGGATTCATTCATGCTGTTTTCTCGGTATATTAGAGTTTGTGTTACAATGTTAGTGAAATTGTTAGTCGAGATTAGAAAGAGCATTAGCTTCAACTCAAATGCATCAGCAAGACAAGTAACAAACATGTTGTCCAATCGAATTGTAATAGATTTCAAGGATGGAGAGATCTATCCATTTGAAGTAAAGATGCAACTTGACGACCTAAACACTAATTCTTGACTACAAACTGCACTACAACTGTAAAAGAGCAAACACTTAAAATCTTTTACAACAACCTTGACACCAAGCAATTGTCCCTGGTGTAGAACTCTAACTGCAAGTGTCAGCCACAACAAACCGTTATCAATAACGAAAGTTACAAACATCTTCGTGTATCGTTTAAGACGATATCTCATCGCACAAGCCCTCATAGAAGAGACAATTTCCTGGAGTGTTTTACCTTTCTGACTCGGGTGCCATTTTGTGTTGTTTGTTCAGGAACAACTGGTTTTACTGCCAGTGGTGGCGTGCTTGTTCAGATGCTGTATGAACCTTGAAAAGGCGTCTACATTTCTCTAACGTTAAGGGTTCATATTTATGCAATACTTTCAAATAATATGATTTAAACAGAGTTCACAAAATGAAAATGAAATGCTTATATTTCTTAACATTAACAGTGTTTCTGAGATTGATTCCGCAATACTTTCATCAAATTAAATTTGGTCTTGTTACTGATAATGTTGTTTTA